>QJNY01000191.1:0-69294 GCA_004155945.1 Monosporascus sp. mg162
CCCAAGGCCGTGTACCAGGTAATGGCCCATAGCAAGGCTAGATATACTCTCCCGCGTTACCCAGGGTACTCCCAGTCTTAGCGGTGCCCTGAAGCTTTTCCACATACACTCACAGAACGATTTGAATTCACCATACAAGTGAGTTTGTCAGAGGCGGTTTCCAACGTGTTTAACACGTTTAAGAAGACGTCCTGGTCAAGAAGCTTCGGATGCATCTTCGATTAGCCGTAGGTTCTCGATCAACTACGCATATACTATATAGTATGTTAACGTAGCAATCCGCTCAGTAATCAAGGTATCGTTATTAGTGGGGACCCCCGGAATTCTTACACCGACAAGAATATCAAGTAGCTCCCACGTAAGGAGGACTGGTGCAGCGGCAGATTCCCGGAACCGTCATATTGCGAACCAGCACGGCGATAGTCGTTTACTACCATATGTGAACCGATTCAAGATCAAACTGTAAGGAGTCTCGACCGGTACCAATAATCCGATTTGGCCGCCTTCTAGTGATACGTGGTCATGCGTGCATATGCATGGAAAGCCATAGAATGTGGCGACTTGTTTGTATAAGGAGTGCTTAAATCCCAGGTCTTTAGGAATTGCTCTTCATCCAGCTTCTACACGTTCATTTTTACCCCTAGAGACATTTCTTCCTTTTCACTAGGCTTTCACTAATTCATATAGCCAAGAGAGCCGCACTGTAAGTGCTAGATGCAAGAGTATGCGTTTAGGAGCTCCGGTTATATTGAAGGAAATCTGATATGCACGGGACTTGGTTCATCTCTTGCCTCGTTCGAGGATATAAATGCTCCTGGCTTTTCTCGTGCTCTGCATGTCGGCATTAGCTTGGTCAAAGCGTCACTGTCATCAACTCCCTCCTCAAGGACTCTTGGAAAGCTCCGTCGGAAAAGCGTCCGTGTTTTCGAATAGCTCTGAGGCTGATCGATTTCCGATCTGCGCATCAGGCGAATTCCGGAGTCCTCAGAGAGCTTGTTGTGATTAGGGACCGACTGGGCTTCTTGCAAGAGTCGATCCTCGTGGTCAGAAAAGAAACTACTGGTTCTCCTCGCTCCATCCAAGATTGTGCGGGGTCTGTGGGGGGTCGTAGGGGCGAAACCACATAACATCTTGAGTCCCCAGGGGATCTGTCAGATACAGTGGCTTGAGGTCGGAAGGAATCGGGCCGTATGTCGCGCTAAGGGCTGAAGGAACAGGGGTGACAGCTAATTAGTATGAGGGATTAATTCCTTGAGACCCTGACGCAGACAGTTAGCTGTTATCATCATCATCATCATCAATATACGCTTTCTGGAAGCAATACGAGGATATCCAATATCGTGGTCTCAGGCTGTTTGACAGGATCGGGCACGGCCTTAAAGTCGACGCCAGAATCGCTCGGGTTAGTCCCACCGTTAACCGGTGATGAGTCCGTCGAAAAAGCCCGACACTGAGGCCAGTGAACCCGGCCTGATGCTGCGCAGTTTTGCTAAGTCCAAGAAGATTCCGGAGATTGTCTCCCTTCGCCTCTATGGTGTATAGCTGCTCGGTGCTGTGGACTCTGGGTTAGTAATTAGCCCCTCGAGCCGTCTCTGGGTGCTAGGGTTGGCATTGGAAATCATATATAATGGAACCTTTCCCAATCTATTACTATCAAGAGATTCATTCCATCCCGTGTTTGCACCATAGGGGGAGGTACGCTATGTAGGAATAACCAGAGAAGTAGCAACCTTTCCTTTTAAAAATCATCCGTGCGTTTGGAGCTGTTAGCGCTCAAGCGTGCATTACACTCATTTTCTTAACTCTTGGCGCCCTTGGCAAAGTTGCCACCAACTAAATCAAAACACTAAGGCGAAAATCTCGCGATCGCTGGCTGCGTTCTTTAGGAACAGCAGCCAGCCATCAGTAAAAATGGACGCCCCTATTATACCATAGCAGCCTACTAGGGCTCCTGACGAAATGGCTTAATATACTGGACAGCCTAAGTCACTTATACCCTCGAACCTTACATAATTATAGCAAAACAAAAGGAAAAAACCTGCCAATATCCAGGCCCTTCCGATAGTAAACCTTACCAACGGAAAGGCCGCCAACCGACCCTAATCCGATATTACGACTATAGCGGTTATTTTGCGACTTGACGAAATAAAACGATAAGTTTAGGTTAAAAAGCAAGTTATCGGAAATTTAATTAAATACTTAAATTCGTTCGTCGGATATTATAATAAGGATTATCAGGTTAACTATAAAATATAAGCGAAATTACTTATCGAAATGCTCGTCGGCCACCTTAATACGGTAATCTTTTCGGCGTTTAATAAGCCGTTATACGTTTTTATTCGGCTGTTAAACTTATAATTAACGAATTCGGAAAACAAGTAATAACTTTTAAATAAGTTTCCTAAGTTAATGTCGCCAAATTAAAATTTAATTCGAATTTAAGCGGCGGCGTAAAAATCGTTAAGACGCTTACCGCCAAAACCGGTTTTACCGTATCCTTATCCTTTAATAAAAAGAATAATAAAATACTGGTACGCTTAAACGAAAAGCGGCAGGTTTATAAAAAAATAACTTTTTACGTTAAAAGCCGTTATTTATTAAAAATTCCAGGATGTAAAATTATAATTACCGGATATTCCAAATATTTCGGTTACGAATATTAATTAATTTATTAAGTTAGTTATTAAATAAATTAAGGATAAATTTTTTAAGCCGAACGTAAAGTAACGTTTGGCATAAATTATATATGTCGACGATATTTAAGTATTAAAGTAGTAATATACCTATACGGTACCGAACGTACCATATATTTTTCCGGATTATATTAACCCGGGACGCGTTATTAATACGGAAGACGTAATTTTCGATAATGTTTACATATAAACTAGATAACGGCCGGTAAACTGCAAGCCGTCGAAGTACGGGCTCGATCCTGTTATTAATTTAAGGATTTGGATTATATTTTTCCTAATTCCGGTTAAATCTTTTAAATTATTAAATATTAAAAGCTAATTTAGTGTTACGACTTGGGCAGGTCTTGGCTCTTAGAGACGGTTGCCCTACCTTTACTGAGAATCACGTAACATGGATTTGAATAGATGTTTTAATTTATCTTAATTCATGGTAGTGGATTTGAATGGATGTTTTAATTTATCTTAATCTATGGTGGTGGATTTAAATAGATGTTTTAATCCATCTTAATTTATGGTGGTAGATTTAAATAAATATCTTAATCCATTTTAATCCACCCGAAATGGCTGAAAATATATACGATCGCTGTTTCCGTAGTTTAAATAACTTTAACTTGCAATTATAACTTGGTTACCTAAATTTATATCTATTATTATTAAACGTGATTATTATCTTATTGCTTAAATTCCTACGGTATTACTGTTAACATAAACCGTACGATTAAGTTTAATAATTAGTTAAGCTTATAGCCGTTATACGTTGCAAGCTTTTGTTTAGTAATATTGTTAGATTCTAAGCAATACTTCCGATATTATGTTTCGGCGCCCTAAACCCTAGCAACAGCCCTTTACAGTCCTTAAAAAGGATTCTGGCGACGAGCAAATACATGGCGTGCCTAAGGTATCCCAAACCGCCGGCCCCGATAAAGAAAAAAAGCCAGCGGGAGAAAAAATTATACAGCTTCCCAGTTAGGAAAAGGTCGTTAGACGAATAAACGATATGTTCAAATAAATACGACAACTTTATTAAGAAAACGTTCAGTTTAAAAAGCGGCTAAACGGTATTACCACCGGAAAGGAGCCGGGATAAATTATTAAACTACCTAAGCCCGATTTTTTCGATCGAACTTTTACTTAATTACGATTATTTTTAATTTAATACCGAACGTATTTTCGTTATTTCCTTATTACCTTGGTACCGAACACAGCTCGAATCAGTTTTGCAGCAAAACGGTTTACCGGTAACGCGGCTAAGTGGTTTAAACCCGTCCTGTAGGAATATACCTTTACCTTACCGGAAAAGCAAACGGAAGCGGTATAACGAGTTTACAGCGATTATACGGAATTTAAAAGGATATTAAAAAAGGTATTCGGAGTAATAAACGAAAAGATAAAAACAGAAATGCAAATTAAAAACTTATATTAAAAGGGATCCGCATTTAACTATGGCAATATCTTAATTCAGTTAGCATCGAAACTAAATTAAAATTAAGAAGCGTTAATAGCTAGGTTTTTTAACGGCCTGAAAAAAAAATTTAAAAGAAACTGTTTAAGGAAAACCGACCTTAACATTTGGTAAATTATATCGCAATAGCAATTAAGATCGACGATCGACAGTACGCCTAAAAAACTTAATACTTCAAAAAGCGTAACGATAACAAATTACGATACCCCGCTAACACTTTAGCACTACGACAAACCAATACTTTTTATAATACCCAGTCGGGACCTATAAAACTAGGAGCCATTTAGCCAAAAGATAAGAAATCCTTTACCTATTACAATTGCGGCAAACCTAAACACATTACGCGAAAGTGCAAAGGCCCGAAAAAGGTACATTAAGCTCCGGTCCCCGAAAATCAATATAAAAAGGAATTTAACGATAAAAGAACAATTAACATAATTCGAACCAGGGACAATGGCGAACCTTTATTGCTCCAGGTACGACAAGAAATGCGAAAAGCGAAAAAGTTATCCCAGGCAGCGGCCAAGAAAGCCAAAAATACCGAGCTCGCCGTTGCCTAATAAATAAAAAAATATAAAAGGTAGGCAGAACTAATCGAGGATATACCAACGACCCATACACAAAGGAAACGATAACAGTTCGCTAACCAGGTTAAAATTTACACCTGGTTACAAAAACATTAAACGTAAACGGAAGATTTGTACCTAAGGAAAATTAATCGACATAGGAAAATCTCCGCCGTTAACTGTAAACGCCCGTATTGCGAAATACATAAAAACGAAAAAGAATATATCGTACGAAAAATTATTCGCATGTAGCGATAAGGATTTAATTTCCATAGCCGAACTGGAAACGACCCAAAGGACCAAAGGTAGTACCGTTACATTCGCAAGGTAGCAATAATGGAGGAAATCGACGAACTAGCAGCAGCAAAAAACTGGCCAAAAAAAAAAAGCACTATCCAGCAGGAAAACCTTAATGCTATTATAACTAGTATAATTACCAAACATAAGAAGAACTGATCCAAAAGACGGTAAAAAAGCATTACCAGAAAATAATTACCGACCTGAGAATTCAGTTAGCCCATACGAAAGACCTATAAAAACGAACAGCTATATAAGAAAAGATTCGCTCCTTTTTAAGTAAAAACTGAAAAACCTTAAAATAAGAATATATTATTAAAAAAGCGTTCCAAAATTAAGTGGAATACTTAATAATAACGTTACACTTATAAGAGAAATAGTTAAAATAGATTTAAAACAAGAATAAAAGATTCGGAGAAAGAATTTAACAATTCGAAAATAACCTAAAAAACCTAAGCTACCTATAATAGGCCTCCAAGCTGGCAAAAACGTTAAAGGTAAGCAGCAACACCTTAAAAAGGCTTTAAACGCAATAAGAACAATACGAAAAAAGCTTATTACGGTTAAAGTACGAATCAAAAATAAACAATATACTGCATTTGTGGATTACGGAACGTAAGAAGATAATTATATTACCTTAGAAGTAATTAATAAATTATAATTACCATGGAAAAATAAGAAGTATCTTTACGAAATCGAAAACGCCAAAAGTTAATTATTCGGTTACGACGATAGATAAATCCGTTACGAGATTAATTATTTTAAAACCTTTATCGAGGAAAAAAAACAAATTATTAATTTCGACGTTATCGGTATCGCGAATTATAACATAATCTTAGGGTTACTATGGTTAAAATAGTATAACCCGGCCATTAATTAAAAAATTTGCGAAATGGATTACGATCTATTTTTTATAAATAAACCAGAAGATGAAAGATTTTAATACTCGATCGATAAGGTAAACGAATACAAGCATAAGGATACGACAAAAACCTTATTACCTAAAAACATACGACATATCCAAAAAAAAAGGCATAACCGAAAAATACGACGTATTATCGTTAACCTTAAAGCAAAATTTAGGCAGATAAATAACGATTTAAAACGACCGTCCGAAAAGTTACCAGAATGGATAATTAAGGTACCCTTATAATATTACAAGTACGACAAGTTATTTAATAAGGAACTTAATATTAAATTACCAGAATATAGCAAATAAAATTACGAAATAGTCTTAAAGGATGATAAAAGTACCGCCTTTTATCTAATTTACAACTTAAATTATGCCGAATTATATGCATTCCGTAATTACCTAAAGGACAGGCTTTAAAAAGGATGGGTTCGACGTTTTAAATTACTAATTAAATACCTTATGTTTTTCGTACCGAAAAAAGGGCGAAAGTTTCGGTTAATGGTAAATTATCGACAACTGAACGATATTATAGTTAAGGACAAAACGTTATTATCATTAATTACTAAAATAAAAAATCGCCTATATAAAGCAAAATAGTTTACAGCTATCGACCTTCGAAATAGTTATAACATAATACGGATTAAAGAGGAACATAAGTAAAAAATAGCCTTTAAAACGAAATACGGCTTGTACAAGTATTTGGTTACCCCTATAAGATTAACCAACGCGCTAGCGACCTTTTAGCGAATAATAAATTATATATTAAGAAAATATTTAAATATTTTTGTCGTTTATTATCTCGACGGCATTCTTATTTATTCGGAAACAAAAAAAGAATACGAAAAATATGTTTATCAGATCCTATAAATATTACAAGATGCTAAACTTTTGGTTAATACTAAAAAAAGCCACTTTTATAAATCAGAAATCGAATTCCTAAAATATATCATTATATTAGGACAAATTTACATAAACCTTAAGAAACTGTCAGCAGTTAAAGATTGGATATAACCTACCAATATTAAGGAAGTATAATTATTTCTTGGATTTGTTAATTATTACCGACGATTTATACGCAATTTCAGCAAAATGGCCATATTATTAACGGAACTTACCAAGAAAAACAAACTATTGAAATAGACGCTAAAAAAAGATACAACTTTCCAATATATCAAGAATGCCTTTACTAATAAACCAGTATTGATTATGTATAATCCAAAACAATTAATTAAGCTAAAAACCGATATTTCGGATTATATCTTAGGAGCTATAATTGGATATCGAAATGATTAAGGAAAATTTTACCTTATCGCGTTTTACTTTTACAAGTTATATAAAGCTAAATTAAATTACCCCATTTACGATAAAGAATTTCTAATTATTATTAACGCTTTTAAAAAATTTAAACATTACTTTAAAAGCAACATGCATTAAATCAAAGTATATACGGATTACAAAAACATTATACATTTTTCTACGATACGAAAACTTATCGGAAAATAGTTGCGTTACGTAAAAAACTTTTCTGAATTCGATTACGTCGTTATTTATCGAAAAGGATTAGAAAATGGCAAAGTAAACGTATTTAGCAAACGGCCTAATTTGGAAGAACCTAAGGTTAAGGTATAGCAAACAATTTTCGATATTATATCCGAAAAATACTTAAAACAGCGACGAATTACTGCAATATAAGCGATACCAACTAACTTATATTAACGTATCTAATAATATAATACTAATTAATTAACAAAATACTAAATAAATAAAATATAAGTACCCGAAGATTTATAAAAGGACTTAATACGAAACGTATACGCACATCTTATATATGGACACCTAGGAATCTACAAAACCTTAAAACGTTTATAACGGATATATTACTTTTTTAAAATGAAAACTACGGTACAAAAGGTAATACGGCAATGCGATATTTGCGTTAAGGCAAAGGTACGACGATATAAGCCTTACGGAAAGTTATAACCTTTACCAGTCGCTAAACGACCATAAAATTCGATTATATTCGATTTTATTATTAAGTTTCCTTTATCAAAAGATCTAGCTATAGGAGTACATTACGACAGCATCTTTATAATCGTTAATCGATTTATAAAGTTTTTTTATTTTTTACCTTATAATAAAGATATTAATACAAAGCAACTTGCATACATTTTTTTAAACATATTTTTAATATTTACGGATTTCCAATAGAAATTATATTAAATAAAGGTATTACCTTTATTTCAAAATTTTAATAAGGATTAATAACTTAACTTAAATTAAATTATAAGTTATTCAGCGTATTTAAACCTTAAATAGATAAATAAATAAAAAGAATTAACTAAACGTTAAAAACATACTTACGATGTTATATTAATTACGAACAAAACAATTAAATTAAAAAGTTACCAGTTGTATAATTAATTTATAACACTAGTTATTACGAAAGCATTAAGACGATATCAGTAACTGCCAATTTTAGATTTATACCTAAAATTTATCGAGATTTACAAAAGGATGGACCAATTAACGTTAAAGCAATTCTTATATCAAAGTAATTGAAACAGTTGTACGCAAAAATAAAGTTCGAATTCGAATTCGTACGTAACCAAATAAGCAAATATTATAATTAAAAAAAGTTAAAAGAATTAACCTTTTCGGAAAGAAAAATGGTTTATTTAGCTACTAAAAATATTTAAACCAAAAAACTAAACAAAAAATTCGACTTTAAGTATATCGGTCCGTATAAAATCATTAAGAAAATCTCAAAAAATAACTATAAATTGGAGCTGCTAATAAAGGTTAAGCTTTATCCAATTTTTCATATTTTCTTATTAAAATCAACAGCCGACATAATCAAAGTTTATACGGGATAAAAAAACAAAGCAAAAGAAAAATTGCCGAAGTACGAAGCAGAAAAAATACTAGATATACGAAAAGAGAAAAGATTTACTTAATATTTAATTAAGTGGAAAAATTACCCAGATTCCGAAAATACCTAAGAACCCGTAAGAAATCTTATAAATGCCCAGCGCCTTTTAACGAATTTTCATCAACATCGACGGCACCAAAATCAAAGTCGGGATAGGAAGGGCCGTATAGGGAAGGGAAGTTTTCCCTGTTGATTGCGTCGATGGCGGCGGATAGTTAATATTGCTCTTTTTTAAAACGTTTTTGCGCTTCCAATTCTTTTAATGAAGCTACCCTACGACGAATTAAGTTAAACGCCTTTTCCTGAAGCAGGTGTTACTGTTTTTCCAAACGATCCAGACGAAACATAATTTCGGTTATTTTGGTAAAAGCGTTTTGCATATCCTGTTGCGCCTTAACCAGCAGGTTTTTGGCTGCCTATTGTACACGATCAAAACGTTCTTTTTTACGACCGACGTTATCCAGAAAAAATAAAGGAATGCCGGACCCGTTATAGCGGCGGCCGGGGTAACGGATATATTCTTTACAGCGGCAAAGATTTTCGATCATTTTACAGGTGGAGCCATTTTTGAAATAGGGCGTATACGGCATTACTTCGAAACCAAAAATGTAAATTTAAGTAGCGAGAGAAACGTTACTTTCCTTTTGATTTGGACGACTGCGCGGTTTACGGTTGGCTAAGCGACCCGACATGGTAAGGGAGACTTACCGGAAAAATCTTTAAGGACAAAGATCTGGAGGAAGGGGAAATCGTGTTACGACCTGGGCAGGTCTTGGCTTTCAGAGACGGTTGCCCCACCTTTATTAAAAATCACGTAATATAAATTTAAATGGATATCTTAATCCATCTTAATCTATGGTGGTAGATTTAAATAAATGTCTTAATCCATCTTAATCTACCCGAAATGGCTGAAGATATATACGATCGCTGTTCTCGTAATCTAGATAGCTTCAGCTTATAATTACAACTTGGTTACCCAAATTTACATCTGCTATTACCAAACGTAACTATCATCCTATTACTCAGATTCTTACGGTATGTTACGGGTTGGGAGTACCGTGACAGCTCCAGTATATATGCAGCTGCAAGCACCAGAATGATTGCCACAATTGCGATCATTCCGCCAATCTTTTGCCCCTGGCGCAACGGTATGGTGCAGCCGTAACATAATGATCGCATGACGGTGGGTAACGCCTTAATGCTGGGTTCGATCCCCAGACTAGCCGTTGCTTACAAGGTCTTCCCGGACGTATGCGGGGCAGTACGGGGTAAACCTTGGGGGTTGGGCAGCTACGCCGCAGTCGCGGCAGATATCCTCGTGGCTTAGGGACCAAGCCACTGGAGGAAGGGCATAGTGTTACGGGTTGGGAGTACCGTGACAGCTCCAGTATATATGCAGCTGCAAGCACCAGAATAATTACCACAATTACGATCATTCCGCCAATCTTTTGCCCCTGGCGCAACGGTATGGTGCAGCCGTAACACGGTATCACTGCCAACATAAACCGTACGACTAGGTTTAATAGTTGGTTAAGCCCATAGCCGTTATATTTAAGTTAATAACAAAAAAGACGGTAGCAAAGTTATTATAACGAACCTATCATACATCTACCTGGAGGTATAAGCAATATCCGAAATGGGGTCTTGATTTGCAGGTAACAATAATGCGAAAAATAATTCAGTAATCTGTTCGTTAAAAAAGTTTGCGAACTTTTCCCTTAACCGGAAAACAGTACCTTTAACTGAAAGCTTAGATTAATAGCTAAAAAACGAAAACTAAGTAGATACTATTTACATAAAGGTTTTATCCATTATATATCCTTGCATTCCATAGTAAGTATGTCGTAAATTTATGTAATCTAAATAATCTGCTTAAATTACTTAAATCCACTAAATTAATATTAAAAACCAAGCCATCCTAGGTCCGAAGTTTAGCCGCATCCGCGCTAACCTCCAAAAACTTAACTTCTTTCAAACAAGAACCCCTATTCTTATAACACCATTTCCCCTTCCCAAGGATCTTTATCCCAAAGATAAGAACCGTAAACAACCCTCTTGGTAGTTGGAAAAAATACAGGAATTTCTCAGCTAATCTTACCATAACAAGCCGTATTCAAAAAAAAAAAAAGAAACCTCGTTTGAACCAACGTAAAGTACGCGATACCCGTACAAACTACATTGAAAAATTCGGCTTAAAAATTATCTTCTGTTCTAACTGCGTTCGTTTTAGGGAATCTAAATGTTTTTTTATAGTTAACATCTTAAGTTGCAGTTATTGCACCCGTCGTCAGCACTCAACTTGTAACGTATTGGACATAAACTCCTTAATAAAAATAAAGGAGGAACAAAACCGTTTGCAAAAGGAGTAGCGGAAAGTAAAAAACGCCTTAATAGCTTATCAAAAATCTGCCGAAAAAAAACAAGAAAGCTTGTTAATCGGTTAAAGCGCCTACGTCTCCAACAGGACATTTTGAAAAAAAAAGCCTTTGCTATTTTAAAAAAAGGTTATAAATTAAATCAATTGGAAAAATAGGAAAAACTGGAAAAGGAATAACGTCGCATAGAAAAAAAACAAACGCAGCTTACTTCTAAGATTAATGCCAACATAAAGACGTCTGCTTCCTTCGATTAAAGCGCCGAAGGTTTAAATTTAAAAGTTAAATCGTTATCGCCTGCGACCTTGGCCGCGTTAAAGACGGTCGGTCAGGATTCTGGCGGTAAAACGTCTTAACCAGATCTTTCGCATTCGTCAGGTGCTTAAAGGGTTCCCAAGTATTATCTTCAAGTAAGTAATCCTTCCATTTAATCAAATATTAGACTTTGTCGTTAACCACTTTCGAATCCAATATTTTTTCGACTTCGTACTTATCGGTATTTTCCTCGGTTTCCAGGTTTGCCTCCAGCGGGGCGTTATTAAGTACTAGTTCTAGCAGGGAAACATGGAAAACAGGATATATCTTCATTATCTTAAGTAATAATAGTCGATAGTTAATCTTAGAAATAACTTCGTTAATTTTAAACGGACCGAATTTCTTAAAATCAAGTTTATTATTAAGTTTTTTAGTTTTAATTTGTAAGATGTTAAAAATTGCGTTTTATTTTTGGCGTAATAAGTAAACCTTATCTTCTTTTAATAAAATTAATCCCTTAATTCTTTTCTTATTGTAATATTGGGCTATCCGTTATTAGAAAAACTACAGTTCAATCCTAAAGCGAACTTAGATAATTTTAATTTTAAATATTATCGTTTTTACTTTAGGTGCTACCAAAGTAATTTTTGGAGTTTTACTAAATAGTTGTTCTAATCGTTGAATTTCTGCATCTTATCTATATACGGCTGTATAGGGTAAAACGCCCATATCCTTATTAATGGATATGTTATAAGCTATTTATACCAGTGGAAGTAATTCTACCCAGTTATCTTGTTAATAATTAACATAACTTCTTAAGTACTGCTCCAAAGTCTGGTTTAACCGTTCTATCTATCCATCGGTCTAAGGGTAATACGCTATGGAAAATTTAAATTTAGCGCCAATTTGTTTAAAAAAGCTGGTGCCAAATTTGGAAATAAACAGCTTATCTCTATCTGAAATAATCCTTTCCGAGATTCCATATTTGTGAAAATAGTATCTCACGAACGCGTAAGCCAATTATTCCGCTATCGTATTTCCTTTAAAGGGTAAGAAGTACCCATATTTGGTGAGTCTGTCGACGATTACCCATACTCCATCGTACTGAACTCCGGTAACGGGATCCTTAGACAGAGGTAAGCCGGTAATAAAGTCCCAAACTATGGTGTTCCACGCTTTGTTTGGAATCTCGGTAAGTTGTAGCAATCCTTTGAACCTTCGGTACTCAGGGGGTACCTTAGCAGTTAGGTCCATTACTCTGGCTTCTCGGATCAGGTAACAGATTTCTCGGAACTCCTCCTCTAAAGAAACTATAAAACGGTCCCAAATAAGTTTCTATACCTTCCAGTCGATACGAAGGTTGCTGGAACGGAACTACGGTATTCCAAAGATAATGTCGTATCTTGAAATGTCAGCTACGTCCAGCCTGATTTTTTCTAAATATCCCTAAATTTGCACTAAAAGTTCTTCTATTTCCCTAAGAACTCGTCCATTCTTATACTTGGACAAACTTCTATCGACTGTAAGTAATTTATACGACTTCAGCTTATATCTCCAAGGGATTTAATGTTTTTCTACAACTGATAATAAAATAAAGTTTCTTTCCGCTCTTAAGTCGATTATAACTTTAAATATCTTGTTTCCATACTAAAAAGGAATCTTAATTTAACTACGTTGTCCGATTTTTGCCTCGTATAAGGTTTTGTAAGCCGGGGTTCCTCGATGCCTTAATTTCGAAGGCCTACGTAATTTTTTAATTTGTTAGTCTTATTAACTAAAAAACGTCTTTATTCTCGTGCCTTCTTAACTGCATATTTCGTACATTTATCATCCATGCAGGTATACCACTCTCTTTTGCCAATCCGGCAAACTAATTTTAAAACCTTCTCCTTTAATATCCGAAAAGATACTGATTTTGAAAGTAAAATCTCCGAAGAACTGGCTCCCATGTCCAAGATCTTATACATCATGCATAATGTAAAAGCATAGCACAAGCATCCCTATACAATAACCTTTTAACTTTGAGCTAATTCGGGATGTAAATAACAAGATCGGGGGTATTCTGGCCATCTAGGTATCTCAATACATCTGCATTCATTATCGGGTTCGATAAATATCTCCTTATCCCATCCGGGCCAATAATCATTATCCTCTTTAGCGCGAAGGTAAGTTAAACAGTTGTTATCGTAACATACGGAAAAATGAAGCAGGTCGTTGTTATGGGCTAATTCTTTATCTTTAGGAATTTTACTGGGCTCTGGAGATATCGGGTCGCATATTACCGTATCGGGGCGCAACCGGCCATGTTCATTATGCATTCTGCACCGCTATTTATCCAAATAACAAATACATCCTAGCCTTATAACTATCCTGGATATCTCTTGTCCGGAATAATATCTGCAGGCTTTAATCGTTCGATTCTAACAAATCGGACAACGTTCGTACTCTAAGTCGCCATTTTGTTCGTAATATATAATTACAATGGTAAATTTTCGCTAGAAAGAAATAAAGCTAACTTTTTTTTTTTTTCCTTTTTTTCGCTGTTTAATTCTTGTTCGGCCATTTTAACTTTCTTTTAAAGTTAAAAAATCCCTCCTTTCCTGGAATCCCTTTTTGCTAAAAAGCGATATTCGTTTTTGTAATAATCTTTCTTGCTACAGTTAAAACATTTAACATTTAACTTATCTTTCCTAAGCTCTTTTAAAGCAGTACTTACTTCCTTTTGGAATTTGCCCTTAGTTTTATCCTTTTGGAACTTGCTGCTTAAGCTTTAGTTATCTTTCCTTTTGTCGGATTTTTTCTTCTTTAAGTATCTTTCGAAGATACGTCGATCGGCAATAATAATCTTATTAATATAATCCTGGAAGGGACTAATCTTGGGTACTTTATACATTTCGTCTTTAACTTGCAATTTTAGGCCGTTATAAAAAAAAATAAAACAATACGCTTTCTGGAAAATTAAAAATTAAAGCAAGGCGATTAAACTCAGTCGCATATTCGGCTGCTAACTTGGTTTGCTGGAAAAAATGCAACTGTTCGACCGTATACTATTCTTTGTTAAAATTTCCAAACAAAACTCGCATTCTTTCCTTAAAGTATTCATAATTGCCGAAAACATAATTAGTCAAGTCGGAAAACTAATCAGGATAGTTCACAAGATAATCGTTCATAATAAGTTCAAACCATAAAAAAACTTTTCCTGCGAACAGCTAAAAGATAACCATTACCTTTTAATAATCCTCCGTTAAAAATTTTCGTAAAATTTAAGGTAAAGTTTAACCTAAACCAGGAATCCTTCCACGTCTATGGTTCCATCGTAAGGCTTTGGAAAAGTTAGCTTATAGCCTTTAACCTCCGGTATTCCATGGTAACTGGAAAGGGAAACTATACCTTCGCGAATCTTGTTTGCTCCAAACAAGAGCAAAGTCGAAGATCTTTGTTATCGAATAAGTTTAACGTTTTCATCTTTCAAGGTCCTAACTTTTCTCGCGAAAATGTTTAACTTCTCGTTAATGGTAAGTTTTCTTTCTTTTCCCTTCTGTTCTTTAGTAAGTTGTTCTTCTTTTTCCTTTTTTACATCAAATCCCTAAACTTTTATAATATCTTTTGCCGGGGTAAGTTGCTATAAAAGCTGGAAGGAAAAAGGTCCTCCTTAAAATCGAATAAAAGATAATGCCATATTGTCGATTTAGGAGAAGATTTCTTTAATGGGTAGTAAATCGTTTAATCTGGTTACTAATCCCTTACTAGCTAGTAACGGTAATCGAATATGTTATTTATCTTCTGAACGTCGTCCTGTAATATCGCCTTCACTACGTTCAAGAAAACTTATACCCAACTAGGCCTTAAATCATTCGTCGGTTATTAATCAAAAAGCTATCAAAATATAACGAACCTATTATACATCTACCTAAAGGTATAAGCAATATCCGAAATAAAATCTTGATTTACAGGTAATAATAATGCGAAAAATGATTCAGTAATCTGTTCGTTAAAAAGGTTTGCGGACTTTTCCCTTAACTGGAGAACAATACCTCTAACTAAAGGCTTAAATTAATAACTAAAAAACGAAAACTAAGTAGGTGCTATTTATATAAAGGTCCTGTCCATTATATATCCTTGCATTCCATAATAAGTATGTCGTAAATCTATATAATCTAAGTAATCTACTCAGATCACTGAGATCCACTAAATCAATGTCAAAAACCAAGCCATCCTAGGTCCGAGGTTTAGCCGCATCCGCGCTAACCTCCAAGAACTTAGCTTCTTTCAGACAAGAACCCCTGTTCTTGTAACAGTTATATAACTTAAAATATTAAAGGTACTGCCTTAAAGAACGATATTAACGGATTACCCGATATAACAATTATAAAAACAGGTTGGATTAATACTTAAAAAGCAAATATACGAAACTTTTTAAGTACGTTAATTACCGGGGCCTTTTTCTAGTAAAATAGGAAAGTTACGTAACTGCTTTTAAGCGGGTAAAAGGATAGTTAATACGGTTTACGAAAAACGAATTTAACGATATCCAGAAAGCAGAAACTAAATAATATAAAGAAGAAAATATTTAACTAAAAATAGAACCGGTTTAGGAAGATAAAGACTTTTTACAACTTACGGTGGTAAAGCTTAGTAGATTATAAACGAACCGAATAATTAACAGTAAAAAAACCGTAATAAAACGGGTTCGATAGGGTCCAGGCTTATTTATACGCTTTCGGCGGCGAGCAGCTTTAAATCAGGGTTTATTTCGGCGTTTAGGTTAACGGAATAAAAAGGCGACGTCGAAATGTTTATCGAAGTAATTTCGGAAAACCGTTTATTTCGCCTTAAGATACGGAATATAACGGCAGCCGGCGCAAGCCAAAAGCGTAACTTACGTATACGCCCGGCTGTAAAAGCTAAAGTAATAACTATCCTTAATCCCTTTAAATAATACCCGGGGACGAACGGGATAAAAGGCGAAAAAGACGCCGTACGGATAACGGCAAACTACTAAAATTACGTAATCTACATATAACTTAATATAACATTCGTAATATTTTAATGATACATATTACTTTATTAAAATTTTGCTAAATCCGGGATATAAACGTAATGTAAGTACAAAAGCTTTAAGCAAAAGGCGATACGAAAACCTAAAATTATCCCGGATTTAACTTATATATATCAATAAATAACTGGACGGAAAAAAAATGATCTAAAGTAATAACTTACGTCAGAAAAAAGCGTTACCTAGCGGTATAACAATAACGGCCGGTTTACTTTCGGAACCTATTATAACTAAACGTAAATAAATGTCTAATACTTAACGTATATCGCAAACTACGTATAAACGTTATAATTAATTACGTTATTAACTTAACGTTATCGAATAACTACCTAATAAAAAACGACTAAAATATATAACATTTACATTTCGAATTAAGGGTTAAAAAGAAAAACAAAGGCAAAAATATCGTATACTAGCTTATTATTAATAAAATAGTTTATACAGGTATATTAAACGAACTTATTTATAAATCAAAATACGTATTAAATTTAATTTTTTCTAATATTCCTTACGCAAAAACTGCAGTTCATAACGATTTCGATTCCGGTTCGGATTATTTTATTTTATTGACAACCATCTTAAGCAAAAGCAAAAAGGAATAAAAACAATAACGATTACGGATTTTAAAACTAAACCTAGAAAAGTTTACGGATTTAATTATAACGAACGTAACCTGCTACCGGATACGGAATTAATAACCATACCGGAAACGAAAAGCGCTATAGTAAACGGAAAAATGCTGAAAAGCTTACCGAAATTACAGAAATTCGGAAAAGCATAAATAATACATAAACCAAACCTATACAGACGAATATAAGCGATTTTTATCGATAATTCTCAAAATCAAAAGAAATTATTAACAAAAAGTTACTAAAAGGATTACCATAAACGATAAGCTGTACAAAATTATCAGCTAATATAAACCCGCATCCCGATTAAAATCTTTACCCTTACGGATAAAAATCTTAAAACGCTTTTCGGCAGACGACGACCTAAACTCCAACCTCTTAAAAAGCATAAATTAATCGAAGGGCTAATTTCCTTAAAATACTACGGCAATATTAAAAGAAGTCGAAACTTATACCATAAAAGTTTTCAATACCTTTCCTAGAACCGACGGCGTCACGGTTAAACTACTTAAGGCTAGTTAAAATATAATTAAATAATACATTAAGGACATTTTCGAAACCGCTTTACGGCTTACGTATTTCCCGGTAACCTAATGGAAAGTAAAAGTATCGATAATATCTAAAGTAAGGAAAAGGAATAAGGATTCGCCAAGGTCTTAACGACCGATAGCCTTACTTTCCTACCTCGGCAAAAGACTGAAAAAATAAATAACAAAAAAGCTAATATAAATAACCCTAACAAACGACGTTCTAAGCCTATAATACGGTAAGGCATTACCTAAGCGCTCGACGATGGACTTAATAACCTCTTTTATACACGACGCGGAACAAATATTAACTAACGGGTTAAAGGTTTCCAGAATTATAATAAACGTTTAGAAAACGTTTAACGCTTTATTAAAGAAACGATTACTAAAAAGGATAAGGAAATAAAGTTAACCGTTATCGGTATTCCGTTTTACGGATTCCTTCTTATCGAATAAGCAAGTACGGGTACAGCTAAAATTAAAAATTACAAAATACAATAAGGTCCGGTACGGTACGCTATAAAGTTCCTTATTTTCCCCGGTTTTTTACATATTATACTTTGCGGAATTATTATAGCAAAATCGGAATCTAAAGTTCGGGTATGCGGACGATATATACCTATATAGAACGTCCAAATTACTTAACACAAACGCCCAACTTTTGGCCTAAGACGTATAACAAATGTTATAATAAAACAACGAAAACAGGATTTACTTTACTTTCGAAAAATGCAAACTATTATATATTACCAAAATACGGAAAGCATACGATCCGCCGGTGGTAGTCGACGACAACTTCACGATATACCCGGTAAAAAACCGGAAAACAGCGGCAAAATACCGGCACTTAAATAACTAAAGGTATAATTTAATAAGAAATTTACATTCAAACGTTATATCTTTAAAAAAACCAACAAAACAATACAGCTGGCATAATATATTCGGCACCTAGCCAATACGAAATACGGTCCGCCGGCGTCCGGCCTGCAAAAACCCGTAATTACGTACGTTATTTTTACGGCGCTTTACGGTACGAAAACATAATACGGAAAACGAACTAAACCCCCAAAAAATAAAATACAATTAAAAAAAACGAAATTAACGCTAAGTTAAATTAGCACGTTAAAGAAATTTAGCAAATACTTACTTTAACGGCTAAAGCTACCTTATCAATTTAAAAACCGACGCTTACAAACGTATTTTACCGAAATTCGAGATTACCGACAACCTAAATAATTTTAAATCTAATATTATAAATTTTCTTATAAACTACATAAAATAAACAAATATTATTCATTAAATAAAAGAACTAAATTAGTTAAAATCGTTAAAAAGCGCAAAATAAAAGGCTTTTAAAACTTTAAAACTAAGATACAGGTAACGGCAAAAATGTTACTACCCGTATAACGGCCTATCTTAATTTCCCTTAAGTATTTACCTAATTCGAAGAAAAACTCCATATAAGGATTTACCAAAAAAAAGGTTACCGAAATTTTCGAAACTTGGTATACGACTTTGCTACCGGATAACGTTATCGTTTTCTCGGACGGTTCGTAAAATAAAACGGAAATCGGTTACGGCTTTATAATTTACCAAAATAAGCGATTTTTTAATACGGAACGCGGACGTTTAAACCTTTGCTTTATTATTTTCGATACGAAAATAATAAAAGCTTGGAAAAGTTTAAAATATATGGTAACGGAACTACCGGAGATTAACCGGAAGCGAATATAGGTCTGCTTAAATAATACGAGAACGATTTAAAGGATTAAAGCAAATATTACTGTATTTTTTTAATAAGCTTACTTGAAGTTTTATACAACGGCGGATACGTATAACGTTAAAATGTGTTAATATCTAAGATATTACGGCATAAAAGGTAACGAACTAATAAATAAGCTAATAAAGGTAGGTTTAAAGTTAATGGACGTCGACGACGACTATATAGCTACGGCTTATAAGATAAAATCTAAAGCAAGGCTACGAAATAAAGCGTAACGGAAGGCGTAATAAAAAGCGGCGTTTTCCAAACTTTTATAACGTTATAAAAGCTAGAAACTAAAATATTATTTACGTTATTCCGGTAAGCTAAAATATTTAATAAAATTAGCCTTATATTATTATTTAACGTTCCGTATGGGGTACGGGAATTTCGCTTAATATTATCGAAAGTTTAAGCATAAAAACGCCGAACTGCATTATATTTATGGTAAGCTTAAAGTACTAAAACATTTAGTATATTACAAAAAAGCGAACGCCTTTTTCGATGATTGGCCACTTAAACCGAAAACGCGCTTTTAAAGGCTTAAAAAAAGCCCGCTATTTAGCGGAGAATATAAGCAATTTAATTACCTTTAAAATTATATCGGGATTACGAGATTTTATAAAAATATTTACGTACGGAAATAAATCGGGCTAAAGCGGAACTTCCCGGTAAAAATTACGCGCTATTACTAAACGTCGTTCCGTACGGGAACGATTATCCTGTAATAACGGAAGCTGCTTAAAACCTTGGTAACTGCATTTATTTAATAGCGCCGTTTTTCTTTATTTTTGATTAAAAGGTTTCAAGAATTTAAAAGGTTAAAAAGTTTAAAGAAAAAAGGCGGTTTTTTGATTTGGTTTTTAGCTTAATAAATACATAATAATACGTTTAAACGCGTAATTTACGGCGTATAGCCGACATTTCGAAAGGCCATTACGGCCTACGATTAGGACTTAGGCCTTAAAAACTCTTTAAGAAAAAGGAAAACGCTGGGTACTGCCTTTGTACGGAAGAAGGAGGATATAGCTTAAAGCGTTGGAAACGGCGACGCGTCTACGGATAAAAACTGCTAGATGGGTTTATATTAATAAATAAGTAGGTTAGTTAGATAGCTACACCTAGCCTAGCACGCCCATAATGCCTTAGGAGAGGCTCTAGGATAAGCCGCTACGCGGCTATCCTCCGGCGTTAAATACTACAAACAAACAAACAAACAAACAAATAAACCAGAGAAGTAGTGGTAAGCCGAAGCAAGGGAGCCCCAAAAGTTACATATATATATCGGTAGATTATATTCGTGTCCAGTACGAGGCATCGACCCCAAGCCAGGAGCAAACAGACAAGTAGGATAGCGATGTTTCTTCATTTTGCGGGCTGAGACCATATTAAAGGCGCACCTCTCTATGCAGTCCCAGTGATATATGATCAAGAGACACATATAGAAAGGCCCGTTATGTGAATATCGTTACGACGAGCTGTTCTGGTATCAGATCTAGATAGCTCCTCATCCGGCTCAGTACACTTGTTGAAGCCCTGGACACCCCGTTTTTCACATTCCAGACACGGAAGATTCGCAAGGGCATTCAACGCTAGACACCCAGAAGGTTACGCTTAATATAGCGCTCCGTTATCACCAGACACATTCTACTATCGGAGCAACCATGACTTATAGGTGTGCACTTGATTTTTATGCATACAGCCACATATGTAAGCAGGCTAGTAAAAATTACTGTTAGTAACTAACAGTTACTAACAGTAACTGATATCAGTAGCGTACTAGTAGATACTAACAGTTACTAACAGTAACTGTTACCAAAGCTTCTTTTAAATAAAAATATAAATTATATATCATTCTAAAGCTATAAAAAAAGGCGGTTTCAATAATAATAGAATTACTTAAAACGGACTAGCGTTTAAAAAGATAAAATTAAAAGTAAATACGATTTCTAAAAAGTATATAATTATCTAATACAACTAATACAAACTTTACAACGTTGTATAGACCCTTATATAGTTGCTAATATTTTTCCAAATTAAGTTATAGATTTTTTGAAAGTATTTGAAAAGTATATAAAGATAATCCAAGTATATATGAAGGTTGAAAAAAATAAAATAATTTTAAAATTAAAAAAAGTAAAAAAATCGAAAAACTTATTAAGAAAAATTAACAAAATTAAGAAATACATAACTATAGGTTTAATAAATAATTAAACCGTTTTAGATATTATTTATCAACATTTTAATAAAGATTAATTATATATATCTTCATCAGTATTCTCGTTATTTGTTATAGTAATAATAGGTCGATTTCCCTTTTTACTTCGTTGTTTATTTTTTTCCTTTTCTTTATTCGTAACTTTTTCAATTAATTCTTTAATATCATTGGCTGAATCGTTATCGAATAATTCGTTATTATTTAATGTTGCTATTTCATTTAATTCGTTAATGTTTTTTATTTTCCAACTTTTCAGTAGAAGAACTTTTTTAATAATATCTCCAGTTAATTTAATCCGCGTTTTAGTTATTAAATAACTAGAAATCGAAAATCCGCTTTCTATTTTAGCTGAAGTAGCTTGTATAGCTAATTAACGGCGAGCTATAATACTTAATATTGGATATAAAGAAGCTTTATTTTTCTAATAATTTAATATATTAATTTAAAAAGAATTAGTATTAATATCTTTGAAAAGAGTAATATATATATATAAATAAATACCTTTTTTGTTTTTCGATTCTGTTTTAAATAATCTTTAATTTCAGCTAAATCCTTTTTAGGTTTAACAAATAAATCGTCGTCCGAATCTTTATCAGGTGGCGAAGATTGTGTTATATTTCGTATTATATTTTGATCGTTATGACTTAAATTAGCAAGATATTCCTTATTAATTTTATTATTTATTAATAAATATTTTTAAAAGATATATAATTCTTAACTTGCTTATTATATTCGGCTCTGAATAGATTTAATATTTCGTTTCGCTTTCTTTATTTGTAATCGTATTTTTAATTATATTTAAAATAATTTTTAAGCCGTCCAATTTAAATCGAGGATTTAATATTAGTGATATACAATAAACCTTATAATCAATAATGTTATTTTTCGTCCATTTCCTTGGAAAATATTTTATAAAAATATTTAAAGCTTTATTTAGGCCATTTATTATAGCTGACGTATAATAATACTAAAATTGTTAATAAAAGAATATAAAATAAAGATATAATATACCTTTTCTTAATTATTTAAAATTTTCATACTATAATTTAATCGAGTTGTCGATAATTTTTTATATAATTTCATCATACTTCGTGCTGTATAATTGCTTGTCGTATACGTTTCGCCTTGTAATTTTAGCGTAGGTTTAACGAAAAATTTTAAAATATTATGTAAATCTTTAAGTTGTTCCCATTCGTAATCTTCTTTTATAAAGATTTATTTAAAATATTTATTTTTCGTTTTCAAATATACATATTCCAAAGAAATTTGTAATTCGATAAAAATATCGAGCATATAAAAGAACGAATTCCATTTCGTTTCGTTATTTATTTATATATAAGTAAATATTAAATAAAGGTTAAATGTTTACTAACCTAATAGAATACGACTTTTTTTATAATTCGGATCTTTCTTTTCTTGAATTGCTATAAATAATAAATTGTTACAAGAACAGGGGTTCCTGTCTGAAAAAGGCCAAGTCCTTGGAAGTTAGCGCGGATACGGCTGAACCTCGGACCAAGAAAAGGCTTGGCTTTTAGAATGATCTGGTTGATTTAAGTAATCTGCTAGATTACTTAAATTACATAAATTATTTATACATTCATTATGGAATAAAAGGATATATAAAAAATAAAACCTTCGTATAAATAGTACCGACTTAATTTCGCTTTTTAATTATTAATTTAAGCCTTTAGTTAAAAGTACCGTTTTCCGATTAAAGGAAAAATCCGTAAACCTTTTTAACGAATAAATTACTGAATTATTTTTCGTATTATTATTACCTGCAAATTAAGACCCTTATTTCGGATACTGCTTATGCCTTTAGGTAGATATATAACAGGTTCGTTACATTTTGATACCTTTTTAATTAATAGCCGACGAATAATTTAAGGCCTAATTAAGCATAAACTTTTTTAAACGTAATAAAAACGATATTATAAAACGACGTTTAAAAGATAGATAGTATATTTAATTACCGTTACTAGTTAGTAAGAGATCAGTAATTAAATTAGACCATTTACCCCTTATCGAAAAAATCTTTTCCTTAACCGATAATATGGCTTTACTTTTTACCCGATCTTAAGGAAAACCTTTTTCCTTTTAGCCCCTGCAACAACCCGCCCCGATAAAAGATATTATAAAAGTTTACGGATCCGATATAAAAAAGGAGGAAAAAAAGCAATTTATCAAAGAATAAAAGGGTAAAAAAAGAAAACCCATTATTAACGAGAAATTAAACATTTTCGCGAAAGACGTTAAAACTTTAAAGGATGAAAACGTTAAACTTATTCGATAGCAACGATTTTTAACTTTGCCCCTGTTTGAAGCAAACAAAATTCGCGAAGGTATAATTTCCCCTTTTAATTATTATAAAATGCCGGAAGTTAAAGACTATAAACTAACCCTTTTAAAACTTTATAATAAAATTATAAACGTAAAAAAACTTTTGATTTAGGCCAGATTTTACCTTAAGTTTTATAAGAATTCTTTAACGGAGGATTACTAAAAGGTAATAGCTATTTTTCAACTATTTACAGGAAAAGTTTTTTTATAGTTTAAACTTATTATAAACGATTACCTTATGAATTACTTTAACCAGTTTTCCGACTTAACTAATTATGTTTTCGGCAATTATGAACATTTTAAGGAAAAAATGCAAGCTTTATTTGGAAACTTCGATAAAAAATAATATACGGTTAAATAATTGCATTTCCTTTAGCAAATTAAGTTAATAACCGAGTATATAATTAAGTTTAATTGCTTTGCTTTAATTTTTAATTTTCTAAAAAGCGTATTATTTTATTCTTTTTATAACAGCTTAAAATCGCAAGTTAAAAACGAAATATATAAAGTATCTAAGATTAGCCCTTTCTAAGATTATATTAACAAAATTATTATTGCCGATCGACGTACCTTTGAAAAGTTTTTGGAAAAACAAAAATCCGACAAAAAGAGAAACACCTAAAGCTTAAGCAGTAAGTTTTAAAGGGATAAAATTAAGGGCAGATCCCAGAAAAAAGCAAGTACGGCTTTAAAAAAAAACCTAAAAAAGATAAATTAAATATTAAATGTTTTAACTGTAGCAAAAAGGGCTATTATAAGAACGAATATCGCTTTCCAGCAAAAAGGGACTTTAGGAAAAAAGAAATTCCTTAACCTTAGAAAAAGGTTAAAATGGCCGAATAAAAATTAGATAGCGAAAGTAAAAAAAAAAAGGAAATTAATTTTACGTTTTCCTAGCAAAAATTTACTATTATAACTATATATTACGAACAAAATGGCGACCCAGAATGCGAGCGTTGCCCGATTTATTAAAATTAAACGATTAAAACCTGCAAATATTATCCCGGACGAGAAATTTTCAGGATAGTAATAGGGTTAGGATATATCTGTTATTTGGATAAGTAATAATGCAGAATGTACGATAAATATAACTAGTTGCGTTTTAACATAATAATATATAACCTAATATCCTTAAAGCTTAATAAAATTACCAAAGTTAAAGAATTAGTTCGTCCGGATATTACGGATTCAAATTTAACTTATAATTACGATTTCCTTTATTTTTTCCGCATGTTACGACGATAATTACTTAATCCATTTCCGCGCTAAGGAAAATAACGATTATTGGCCCGGATGGAATAAGGAGACGTTTACTGAACCCGACGACGAATACAAATATATCGAAACTTTTAGATAGCCGGATTACCCCCGATCTTGTTATTTACACCTTAAATCGAACTAAAGTTGAAGGGTTATTACCTAGGGATGTTTATGTTATTCCTTTACGTTATGTATAATATACGAACTATTTGATATAGGAGCAACTTTTTCAAAAAATTCGACTTCGAAATAAATCTTTTTTTAAACGTCGGAAGTTAAAGTTATTAAAACGGTTTGTTAAATTGGCAAAAGAAAGTGGTATATTTACATGGATAACAAATGTACGAAATATGCAATTAAGAAAGCCCGAAAATAAAAACGCCTTTTAGCTAATAAGATTAACAAATCAAAAAATTACGTAAGCCTTCGAAATTAAGGTATCGAAAAGCTTTAACCTATAAAACCTTATATAAGGTAAAGATTAAATAACGCAATTAAATTAAGATTCTTTTTTAATACGAAAACAAAACGTTTAAAGTTATAATCGACTTAAAAGCAAAAAGAAATTTTATTTTATTATTAATCTTAAAAAAATATTAGATCCCTTAAAGATATAAGCTAAAATCGTACAAACTGCTTATAATCGATAAAAGCTTATCCAAATATAAAAATGGACAAGTTTTTAAAAAAACGGAAAAACTTCCAGTATAAATTTAAGGATACTTAAAAAAAGTTAAATTGGATATAACCGATATTTTAAAATACGACGTTATTTTTGGAATACCGTAACTCCGTTTTAATAACCTTTATATCGATTGGAAAACTTAAAAACTTTCTTAGAATTATTTTACAGTTTTTTTAAAGGAAAAGTTCCGAAAAATTTATTACCTAATTCGAAAAGCTAAAATAATAAATCTAATTATTAAGGTATTCCCTAAATACCGAAAGTTTAAAAAATTATTTAAAAAACGAATATAAAAAGAATTACTTAATTACAATTAATAGGATTATAAAATCCTTATTAAAAAAGAATTTTATTTAAAACTTTACCAAATTTACCATATAAATCTAAAAAAAATTAAGGCTTTATAAAAAAGCTTATAACAAAACATTAAACGCGGATATATTTAGAAATTTAAATTTCCCGTAGGATATCCTATTATGATAATACCAAAAATAAAAAATGGAAAAATCCGAACCGATAAAAATAAAAACTTTATATACCGAAAAATTTACGACTATCGACAGTTAAACGATATTACCATTCAAAATAAATATTTTTTTACTTTTATGGATACCATAAAGGAAAATATTAATAAAGTTAAATGTTTTATAACGTTAAACCTACCGGACGGTTATTACTTGGTCCGAATAACTAAAAGCGAAAAATAAAAAACCGCTTTTAAAATATTTTATAAATTTTACGAATATAAAATAATATTTTATGGATTTATTAATATTTCCGTTAATTTTTAATACATATTAATAATTATTTTACAAAAATTGCTTAATAAATTCGTATTTATTTATTTAAACGATATTTTTATTTATTTTAAAACTTTAAAAAAATATAAAAAACATATCGCCTAAATGCTGGAAGCATTCGAAAAAGTAAACTTATTAGTTAATGCCGAAAAAAGCGTATAATATATCCAAAAACTAAATTTTTTAAGCTTTATTATTACTTTAAAACAAATTTAAATCCAGAATTTTAAGATAAAGGCGGTTAAAAATTAGCCGATTCCCGATAAAACGACCGTTACCGACGTCCGTTAATTTTTAGGATTTACGGATTACGTACGCAGTTTAATTAAAAACTTCGGAAAAATTGCCAAACTTTTAACGAACTTTATTACTAAAAAATATACTGGAAAAAAGTTCGAATTCCTAAAGGAAATTAAAGAAGTAATATAAATACTTAAAAATTAAATTATTAATGCTTTTATTATAAAACTACCTAACTATAACAAAAAGAAACGATTAAAAATTAACGTATTAAATAAAACTTTAAAAGCAATCTTAAAATAATAAAAAAACGGTAAAAAGTAATATCCGGTTACTTATTACTTTAAAGCCTTAAAAAATACGGAATTACGATATTTTATTTACGACAAAAAATTGTTAGCAATTATTATAATACTTAAAAAATAAAAACTTTATTTTAATAAAACCAAAAAACTTTTTAATATTTACTTTAACAATAAAAATTTTACTTATTTTATAATAATTTAAAATCTTAATAAACGATATAAAAATTGGATAATTTTCTTATTTAAGTTTAATTTCAAAATTTACCATATTAAAGGCAAAAAAAACATCCAAACGGATATTTTAAGCCGAAAAAGAAATTACGATATTAAAGTTCCTAAACGACGTATATAAATACTACGACTTATAGGGAAAAGTATTTTATAATTATATAAAATACTAACAAAATTTACCCCCGAACTTTTAACTTAATTTAAAAATTCCTATAATTCCAATAAGCAAAAAAAATTTAATAATTAAAAAGATAATTTAAAAATTAATTATTATATTATAAAAGAATTTACATCTTATAGGAAAAACAAAAATAATTTATTAAAAAATTTTACGAAAACCCGTTACATAAATATTAAAGGATTTTTAAAACAATTAAACGACTTTAAAAAAAGTACAACTTTCCGGAACTTAAAAAAACCGTCGAATAAGTAATTAAAAATTGCAATATTTACAATAAAACTAAAGCAATTCGTTACAAACCGTATAAATTATTGCAACTTACAAAAATTTTAAATAAAGCATAAAATATTATAGTTTAAAATTTTATTACCGGTTTACTTTTATCTAAAAACCCCGTTACCGGAGTTTAATACGACGGAATATGGGTAATCGTCGACAGACTTACCAAATATAAGTACTTTTTCCCTTTTAAAGGAAATACTACAGCAAAATAATTGGCTTACGCGTTTATAAAATATTATTTTAACAAATATGGAATCCCGAAAAAATTTATTTCAAATAAAAATAAATTATTTATTTCCAAATTTAGCACTAACTTTTTTAAACAAATTAATATTAAACTTAAATTTTTTATAACGTATTATCTTTAAACCGATAAATAAATAAAACAGTTAAACTAAACCTTAAAACAATATTTAGAAAGTTATGTTAATTATTAGCAAAATAATTAAATAAAATTATTTCCATTAATATAAATAATTTATAATATATCCGTTAATAAAGATATAAACGTTTTACCTTATATAGCCGTATATAAATAAAACGTAAAAACTTAACGATTAAAGCAACCATTTAATAAAACTTCGCAAATTACCTTAGTAATACTTAAAGCAGAAATTATAATATCCAAAATTAAAATTATTTAAGCTTGCTTTAAAATTAAGCTATAATTTTTTAATAACGGATAACTTAATATTACAATAGAAAAAAAATTAAAAGATTAATTTTATTAAAAAAAAAATTTACTTATTACGCTAAAAATAAAACGTAACTTTAAATATTTTATAAATTAAAACCAAAAGACTTAATAATAAACTTAATTTTAAAAAATTCGGTCCGTTTAAAATTAACGAAATCCTTTTTAAAACTAATTATCGATTATTATTACTTAAAGCAATAAAAATATATCCTATTTTTTATATTTCCCTGCTAAAACCGGTACCTAATAACGCCCCGTTAAAAATAAACTTAAAAATCGAGGAAAATACCGACGAATACGAAATCGAAAAAATACTGGATTTAAAAATGGTTAACGATAAGATCTAATACCTAATTAAATAAAAAGATTACTTATTTAAGGATAATATTTAAAAACCCTTTAAATACTTAACGAATATAAAGAATTTAATTAAAACGTTTTACCGTCAAAATTCTAACCGACTACTTTTAACGTAATTAAGGTCGCGAGCGATAACGGTCCAACCTTTAAATCCAAACCTTCGGCGTTTTAGTCGAAAAAAGCAAATACCTTTATATTGGCGTTAATTTCGGAAACGAACTGCGTTTATTTTTCCTTTATACGACGTTATTTTTTTTTAAACTTTTTTTGCTTTTTTAATTAATCCAACTTATATCCTTCCTTTAATATAACAAAAACTTTCTTTTTTAAAACGTTTTACTGAAAACGTAAACGCTTTAATCGACCAAAAAGTTTTATCAATTTATTTTTTACCTTACGTTATTCCTTTTGTAACCGTTTTCGTTTTTTCCTAATTTTTACTAAAAAATTCATATTTAATACGTTACAAGCTAAACGCTAACGACGGGTACAATAACTGCAACTTAAAACGTTAAGTATAAAAAAGTAATTAGTTTTCTCGAAATGAATATAATTCGAATAAAAATTAACTTTGGAACCAAATTTTTTAATATATTCTGTACGGTTATCGCGCGCTTCGCGTTAATTAAATCAAGATTTTTTCTTTCCTTTTTTTTTTTTAAATACGGCCTGTTATAATAAAATTAGTTAAAAAATCCCTGCACTTTCTTTAATTACCAAAGGGGTTACTTACGGTTCTTGTCTTTGGAACAAAAATCCTTAAAGAAAGGAAATAATATTACAAAAATAAAAGTTTCTGTTTAAAAAAGGCCGAGTCCTTGGAGGTTAACGCGGATACGGCTAAACCTCGAACCAAAAGAAAGTTTAGCTTTTAAAATGATCTGGTTAATTTAAGTGATTTGCCAGATTACTTAAATTATATAGATTACTTATATACTTATTATGGAATAAAAGGATATATAAAGAACAGAACTTTCGTATAAATAGTACCGATTTAGTTTCGTTCTTTAGTTATTAATTTAAGCCTTTAGTTAAAGGCACCGTTTTCCGATTAAGGGAAAAGTCCGTAAACCTCTTTAACGAACAGATTACTGAATTATTTTTCGCATTATTGTTACCTGCAAATCAAGACCCCCATTTCGGATACTGCTTATGCCTCCAGGTGGATGTATAATAGGTTCGTTACATAAATGTTGTAATTCTTTTATATTTCTTGTTGCAATTACAATTTTTCGAACGCGATTTATAAGCGTTAACAGTATTAATTAGTTTTAAACCTTTACAAATATCTTACATATCAAATATATAAATATAATAATTAAATTTTAGCATACCTTTAACGTTTTTATCTTAAGTTTTCGAATTTTGTTTAGGTGTTTTTAAATATTCCAAATTTTCTTTTTCCAAATCGCTATCGACGTTATAATCTTTTTCGAATTCGGTATATTTTTCAGTTATGTTTTCGGTTCCGACATTATCGTCCGAATAGTTAATTTCACCAGGATTAATAATATATAAATCAGAATAATTATTAAGGTTTTTTTGAGCTTTACAGTTTAACGTAAAACCGTTTAAAAAATTCCGAGCAATTTTATTAATAATATGCGTCGAACATCGAATATCGTAAAAGTTTAAATCGATATTTTGTAATATAGCTTCTTTTTTATATTTCGAAATCATAGTATTATTATTTAATCCATTATCTCGCGTAATACTAATAATATTAGCCGATATATTTTTAAATAAAGTAAATATTTACCTTATAATATTATTTATATTAATATCAGGAAATACCTTTAAAGCTTCCATAAATATTATATGAAAATAATCTCCAGTATGATTTAAAAGGCGTAATTTATCAAATTCTACAAAAAGTTAATAATATTCTAAAACTATTTCAATTTTTCGTACCTATTAATCGATATTTTAATTCAAAATTTTCGTTAATCCAAAACAATAACATTCCTTGATAATTGTCTTTAGATAATTTCGATTTTCATTTATCAAACGAAATCGAAAATGTACCTAATGAATTAATATGGCTATTAAATTCAACATTTAATAACCGCAATTCTTTTTCGAAATTAATATCGATTACTAAACGTAATTTCGTATAATATAATTTCGGATGATTTCTAATAATTATTAATAACAATATAATAATATTACATACAAAATATATACCGATTATAAAATAACATTAAATCTTGAAAAGATTTTGATTTGATAATAGAAAACGGTAAATTATTAACGATAATAAACCATAATACTTTATTAATAGCTTCGTTTAAATCAAGTTCATCGCTAATAAGATACAAATCTTCGCGTAATCTTTTCCGAAATAAGGATGTTGTAACGAACCTGTTATACATCCACCTGGAGGTATAAGCAGTATCCGAAATGGGGTCTTGATTTGCAGGTAACAATAGTGCGAGGAATGATTCAGTAGTTTGTTCGTTAAAGAGGTTTGCGGACTTTTCCCTTAATCGGAGAACGGCGCCTTTGACTAAAGGCTTAGATTAATAGCTAAGGAGCGAAACTAAGTAGGTGCTATTTATATGAGAGTTTAGTTTATTATATATCCTTTTATTCTATAGTGAGTGTGTTGCGGATTTACGTGATTTAAGTGATTTGGCAGATTACTTAAATCAATTAGATTACTTCGAGGGCTAAGCCTTTTTTTGGTCCGAGGTTTAGCCGTATCCGCGTTAACCTTTAAGGATTTGGCCTTTTTTAGATAAAAACCCTTATTTTTGTAACATTATTTCCTTTTTCCGAGGATCTTTGTTTTAAAGATAAGAACCGTAAGTAACCCCTTTGGTAATTAGAAAGAGTATAGGGATTTTTCAGCTGATTTTATTATGTTAGGCCGTATTCAAAAGGAAAAAGGAAAAAAAAAACCTCGATTCAATTAACGCGAGGCGCGTAATAACCGCGCGGATTATATTAAAAAGTTCGGCTCCAAAGTTAATTTTTGTTCGAACTGTATTCGCTTTAGGGAAACCGATTATTTTTTTGTGATTAACCTTTTAAGTTGTAGTTGTTGCATCCGTCGTTAGCGCCCGGCTTATAACGTTTTGGAAATGAATTTTTTAGTAAAAATTGGGGAAGAACGAGAACGGTTGTAGAAGGAGCAACGTGAAGTGGAAGACAAATTGATGGAGCTTTTTGGTCGATTGAAACGCTTGCGTTTCCAGCAAGACGTTTTGAAAAAAAAGGTTTTTGTTATTTTAAAGGAAGGTTACGAGTTGGATTAATTGGAGGAATAAGAAAAACTAGAGGAAAAGTAACGTTGTATGGAAAAAGAGCAAGCGCGGTTTGTTTCTGAAATTAACGTTAACATGGAGGCATTTGTTTCCTTTGACTGGGGCGCCGAAGGTTTGGATCTGGGGGTCGGACCGTTGTCGCCTGCAACCTTGGCTGCTTTGGAGACGGTCGGTTAGGATTTTAGCGGTGAAACGTTTTAACTAGGTCCTTCGTATTCGTTAGGTGCTTAAGGGGTTCCTAAATGTTGTTTTCCGGTGGGTAATCTTTCTACTTAACCAGGTATTGGATTTTGTTTTTAATTATTTTTAAGTCCAGTATTTTTTCGATTTCGTATTTGTCGGTATTTTTCTCGATTTCCAAGTTTATTTTTAGCGGGGCGTTATTGGGTGCTGGTTTTAGTAAGGAAATGTGGAAAATAGGGTATATCTTTATTGTTTTGGGTAGCGATAATCGATAGTTGGTTTTGGAAATAACTTCGTTAATTTTGAATGGATCGAATTTTTTGAAATTAAGTTTGTTACTGGGTTTTTTAGTTTTAATTTGTAAGATATTTAAGGTTACGTTTTGTTTTTGGCGTAATAAGTAAACCTTGTTTTTTTTTGATAAAATTAATTCCTTAATTTTTTTCCTGTTATAATATTAAGTTATCCGTTATTAAAGGAATTACAGCTTAGTTTTAAAGCGAGTTTAAATAGTTTTGATTTTAAATACCATCGTTTTTGCTTTAAAAGTTATTAAAGTAATTTTTGGAGCTTTACCGAGTAGTTATTTTGGTCGTTAAGTTTTTGTATTTTATCCATATACGGCTGTATAAGGAAAAATGCCTATATTTTCGTTAATAAATATGTTATAAGTTATTTGTGCTAGTAAAAGTAATTTTACTTAGTTATTTTGTTAGTAATTAACATAACTTTTTAAGTACTGTTTTAAAGTTTGATTTAATCGTTTTGTTTATCCGTCGGTTTAAGGGTAATATGCTGTAAAAAATTTAAGTTTGGCGCCTATTTATTTAAAAAAGCTGGTATTAAATTTAAAAATAAATAATTTGTTTTTATCTGAAACGATTTTTTTTAGGATTTTATGTTTATTAAGGTAATATTTTATAAACGTATAGGTTAATTGCTTTGCTATCGTATTTCCTTTAAAGGGTAAAAAGTACCCATATTTGGTGAGTCTGTCGACGATTACCTATATTCCGTCGTACTGGATTCCGATAACGGGGTTCTTGGATAAGGGTAAGCCGGTAATAAAGTTCCAAGTTATAATGTTTTACGTTTTGTTTGGAATTTCGGTAGGTTATAGTAATCCGTACGGTTTATAGCGAACTGCTTTAGCTTTGTTGCAAACGTTGTAATTCTTAATTACTTGTTCGACGGTTTTTCTAAGTTTTGGGAAGTTGTACTTTTTTTGGAATCGTTTAATTGTTTTGAAAATCCTTTAATATTTATGTAATAGGTTTTCGTAAAATTTTCTGACAAATTATTTTTGTTATTTTCGTAAAACGTAGATTTTTCTATAGTATAGCAGTTAATCCTTGGATCGTTTTTTTAATTATTTAACTTTTTTTTGCTTATTAAAATTATAAAAGCTTTTAAATTGGGCCAAAAGTTCGGGGGTAAGTTTTTTTAATATTTTATATAACTATAAGATACCTTTTTTTATAAATTGTAATATTTGTATGCGTTATTTAGGGACCTTAATGTCGTAATTTCCTTTTCGGCTTAAAATATTTGCTTAGATGTTTTCTTTACTTTTGATATAGTAAATTTTGAAATTAAATTTGGATAAGAAAATTATCCAATTTTCGTATCGTTTGTTAAAGTTTTAAGTCGTTATAAAGTAAGTAAGATTTTTATGATTAAAGTAAATATTAAAAGGTTTTTTGGTTTTATTAAGGTAAAGTTTTTATTTTTTAAATGTTATAATAATTGTTAATAACTTTTTGTCGTAGATAAGGTATCGTAACTTTGTATTTTTTAGAGCTTTGGAATAGTAGGTAATTGGGTGTTATTTTCCGTTATCCTTTTGTTGTTCCAGGATTGTTTTTAAGGCTTTATCTGATGCGTTAATTCTTAGTCGTTTTTTTTTGTTGTGGTTAGGCAATTTTATAACGGGGGTATTAGTAATTTGGTTCTTAAGTGTTTGTATTGCTTTTTTGGTTTTCCTTGGGAATTCGAACTTTTTTCCAGTATACTTTTTGGTAGTAAGGTTTGTTAAGGGTTTGGCGATTTTTCCGAAATTTTTAATTAAGCTGCGTACGTAGCCCGTAAATCCCAAAAATTGACGGACGTCGGTAACGGTTGCTTTATCGGGAATCGGCCAATTTTTAACTGCTTTTATCTTAAAGTCCTGGATTTGAATTTGTCCTGGGGTAATGGTAAAGCTTAAAAAGTTTAGCTTTTGGGTATACTATACGCTTTTTTCGGCATTAATTAATAGGTTTGCTTTTTCGAATACTTTCAGTATTTAGGTAATATACCTTTTATGTTTTTCCAAAGTTTCGGAGTAAATAAGGATATCGTTTAAATAAACGAATACGAACTTATTAAGGAACTTTCGTAAAATCGTTATTAATATATATTGGAAATTAGCGGGGGTATTAATAAATCCTTAGGGTATTACTTTATATTCGTAAAGTTTATAGATTATTTTGAAAACGGTTTTTTATTTTTCGTTTTTGGTTATTCGAATTAAGTAATAGCCGTCCGGTAGGTTTAACGCCGTAAATTATTTAGCTTTGTTAATGTTTTCCTTTATAGTATCCATAAAGGTAAAGAAATATCCATTTTTGATGGTAATATCGTTTAACTGTCGGTAATTGTAGATTTTTCGGTATATAAGGTTTTTATTTTTGTTAATTCGGATTTTTTTATCCTTTATTTTTGGTATTATTATAACGGGATATCTTGCGGAAAATTCGGATTCTTAAATATATCCGCATTTAAGGTTTCGTTATAAGTTTTTTTATAAAGCTTTAGTTTTTTTAAGATTTATGTAGTAAATTTGGTAAAATTTTGGATAATATCCTTTTTTGATAGGAATTTTGTAATCTTATTAATTGTAATTGGGTAATTTCTTTCGTATTCGTTTTTTAAACAGTTTTTTGAATTTTTGGTATTTAAGGGGTACTTTAGCAATTAAGTCCATTATTTTGGCTTTTCGGATCAGATAACAGATTTCTCGGGATTTTTTTTTTAAAAAAACTGTAAGATAATTCTAAGAAAGTTTTTGGGTTTTCCAGTCGATATAAGGGTTACTGGAACGAAATTACGGTATTCCAAGGATAATGTCGTATCTTGAAATATCGGTTACGTTCAGCCTGATTTTTTTTAAATGTTCTTAAATTTATACTGGAAGTTTTTTTGTTTTTTTGAAAATTCGTCCATTTTTATATTTGAACAAGTTTCTATCGACCGTAAGTAGTTTGTACGACTTTAATTTATACCTTTAAGGGATCTGATATTTTTTTGCAATTAATAGTAAAATAAAGTTTTTTTTTGTTTTTAAGTCGATTATAACTTTAAACGTTTTGTTTTTATATTAAAAAGAAATCTTAATTTAATTATATTATCCAGTTTTTGTTTCGTATAAGGTCTTGTAAATTAAGGCTTTTCGATGCCTTAATTTCGAAAGCTTGCGTAATTTTTTAACTTATTAATTTTGTTGGTTAAAAGGCGTTTCTATTTTCGGGCCTTTTTAATTGCGTATTTAAAATATTTATCGTCCATACAAGTAAACCATTTTTTTTTTGCTAATCTGGCAAATTAATCCTAAAACTTTTACTTCCGATATTTAAAAGGGTTCTGGTTTTAAAAGTAAAATCTTTAAAGGGTTATTTCTTATATCCAAGATCTCGTACATTATGTACAGTATAAAAGCGTAATATAGGCATTTTTAGATAATAGCCTTTCGGCTTTAAGCTAACTCGGGGTAAAGGTAACAAAATCGGGGGTACTTCGGCCACCTGGAAATCTTAATGTATTTGCATTTATCGTCGGGTTCGGTAGGTATTTCCTTATTTTATCCGGGTTAATAGTTATTATTTTTTTTGGCGCGGAAGTAGGTTAGATAATTGTCGTCGTGACATACGGAGAAATAAAGCATATCGTAGTTATAAACTGGGTAAATTAATTTTCTAACTTTAGGAACCTCGCTGGGCCCTAAGGATGTTAGGTCGTATATTACTATATTAAGGCGTAACTGGCCGTATTTATCGTATATTTTGCATTGCTGCTTATTTAGATAACAAATATATCTTAACTTTATAGCTATCCTAAAAGTTTTTTGTCCGGGATAATATCTGTAGGCTTTAATTGTTCGATTTTAACAAATCGGGTAACGTTCGTACTTTAGGTCGCCATTCCGTTCGTAATATATCGTTGCAATAATAAATTCTCGTTAAGAGGAAATAAAATTAACTTTTTTTTTTTTTCGTTTTCGTTATTTAATTTTTATTTGGTTATTTTAATTTTTTTTTAGGATTAAAAAATCCTTTTTTTCTTAGAATCCCTTTTTGTTAAAAAACGATATTTGCTTTTATAATAACCTTTTTTATTACAGTTAAAACATTTAATATTTAACTTATTTTTTTTAAGCTCCTTTAAAGTAATACTTGCTTCCTTTTAGGATTTACCTTTAGTTTTATCCCTTTGGAATTTATTGCTTAAACTTTGGTTATTTTTCTTTTTGTCGGATCTTTTTTTTTTAAATACCTTTTAAAGATACGTCGATCGGCAATAATGGTTTTGTTAATATAATCCTGGAAGGGGCCAATTTTAAGTACTTTGTATATTTCGTTTTTAACTTGTAACTTTAAGCCGTCGTAAAAGGGATAAAATAATACGTTTTCCGGGAAATTAAAGATTAATGTAAGGCGATTAAATTTAGTCGTATATTCGGCGGCTGACTTAATTTGCTGGAAGAAATGTAATTGTTCGACCGCATGTTATTTTTTGTTGGAATTTCCAAACAAAGCTTGTATTTTTTCTTTAAAATATTTATAATTGCCGAAAACATAATTAATTAAGTCGGAAAATTAATTAAGGTAATTTATAAGGTAATCGTTTATAATAAGTTTAAATTATAAAAAAACTTTTCCAGCAAATAACTAAAAGATAGTTATTACCTTTTAGTAATTTTCTGTTAGAAAATTTTCGTAAAACTTAAGATAAAATCTGGCCTAAACTAGGAATCCTTTTACGTTTATGGTCCTATCGTAGGGCTTTAAAAGAGTTAGCTTATAGCTTTTAACTTCCGGCATTCCATAATAATTAAAAGGGGGAATTATGCTTTCGCGGGTCCGGTTTGTACTAAATAAGGAAAATGTCGAAGTTTTTTCTTTAGTTCGTAACTAACGGGCAAGCTTAGCATTTTCTTGTTATAATGCATAAAGTTCCGCTGCCAAGATATCCAGTTTTTCGTCGACGGTAAGCTTTTTTTTTTTGCCTTTTTGTTTTTTTAGTTATCCTTTTTCTTTTTTCTTAACTTTTAAATCCTAAACTTCGATAATTTCTTTCGCTGGAAGGGATTATTGCTAAAGTTAAAAGAAAAAAGGTTTTCCTTAAGATTAAGTAAAAGGGAATGCTATGTTGTCGATTAAAGAAAAAAATTTTTTAATAAGTAATAAATCGTTTAATTTGGTTGTTAATTTTTTATTAATTAATAACGGTAATTAAATATGCTGTTTATTTTTTAAACGTCGTTTTGTAATATCGTTTTTATTACGTTTAAGAAAATTTATGCTTAATTAAGCCTTGAATTATTCGTCGACTATTAATTAAAAAATTATCAAAATATAACGAACTTATTATATATTTACCTGGAAATATAAGCAGTATCCGAAATAGGGTTTTGATTTACAGGTAACAATAATACAAAAAATAATTTAGTAATTTGTTCGTTAAAAAGGTTTACGGACTTTTCCCTTAATTGGAAAACGGCGCCTTTAATTAAAGGCTTAAATTAATAACTAAAAAGCGAAATTAAGTAAGTACTATTTATATGAAAGTTTAATTCATTATATATCCTTTTATTTTATAATAAGTATATCGCGGATCTACGTAATTTAAGTGATCTGGCAGATCACTTAAATCAACTAGATCACTTCGAGGGCTAAGCCTTCTTTTGGTCCGAGGTTCAGCCGCATCCGCGCTAACCTCCAAGGACTTGGCCTCTTTCAGATAAGAACCCCTGTTCTTGTAACAGATGTATTTTTATTAAATGCATTAACGTTAATAAATAATTGATTTATAGTTAATAAACTTTTTCCTATAGTTTATTAGTATAGTTATTTTCTAGTTTATTATGTTACATACGTAGTATTTTTCCTTTTTTTTTTTTTTTTTTTTGTTTATATTTTTTTTTAATTTATTTTTTTTTTTTTTTTTTTTTTTTTTTTTTTTCGTTATCATTAGTTATAATATCTTTATGTTTATATTTATAATGTTTAACTTGGTTCGAATTATTATAACCTTATAAAAAGATTATAGCCGTATCTTTACATAAAGTATATTCGATTTTTGCTTTACGATGTTCATATATATTTATCGGCAATAAAATACGGGTATATAAGTATTTAGAAAAGATATATGTATTATATCCAGGTAATTGTTACAAGAACAGGGGTTCTTGTCTGAAAGAGGCCAAGTCCTTAGAGGTTAACGCGGGTACGGCTGAACCTCGGACCAAAAAGAAGGCTTGGCTCTCGAAGTGATCTAGTTAATTTAAGTAATCTGCCAGATTATTTAGATCACGTAGATCCACGATACATTTACTATGAAAGGATGGATATATAATGGATAAGTCCTTATGTAAATAGCACCAAATTTATCTTTGCTTTTTAGCTATCAATCTAAGCCTTTAGTTAAAAGCGTCGTTTTCCGATTAAAAGAAAAGTCCGCAAATCTTTTTAACGAATAAACTACAAAATCATTTTTCGCATTATTGTTACCTGTAAATCAAAACCTTATTTCGGATATTACTTATACCTCCAGGTAAATGTATAACAGGTTCGTTATATTTTGATAGCTCCTTAATTAATAGCCGACGAATGATTTAAGGCCTAGTTGGGCATAAACTTTCCTGAACGTAATAAAAACGATATTACAAAATAACATTCAGAAAACAAACAGCATATTCGATTACCGTTACTAATCAGTAAGGGATTAATAATTAGATTAAACGATTTACTACCTATTAAAAAGATCTTCTTTTTGATCGACAACATGGCACCACCCTTTACCCGATTTCAAAGAGAACCTTCTTCCTTTTAGCCCTAGCAATAGTCCCCCCCAGCGAAGGAAACTATTAAAGTCCAGGATCCAGAAGCTGAGGAGGAACAGCCAAAGGAACAGAAAGGCAAAAAAGGAGAACCCACCGTCGACGAGAAACTGGATATCTTGGTAACAGAACTTCATGCATTACGACAAAAAAATGCCAGGCTTACCCGACAATTGCAAACTAAAGAAAGATCTTCGACCTTACCCCTGTTTGGAGCAAATAGGATTCGCGAAGGCATAGTTCCCCCTCCTAGTTACCATGGAATGCCGGAAGTTAAAGGTTATAAGCTAACCCTTCCAAAGCTTTACGATAGAACCATAAACGTAAAAGGATTCCTAGTCCAGGCTAAACTATACCTTAAGTTCTACGAGAATTTTTTAACGGAGGATTACCAAAAGGTAATGGCCATCTTTCAACTGCTTGCTAGAAAAGTTCTCTTATAGTTTAAATCTATTATGAACGATTACCTTGTAAATTACCCTAACCAATCCTCCGACCTGACCAACTATATCTTCGGCGACTATAAATATTTCGAAGAAAAAATACGAACTTTGTTTAGAAACTCCGACAGAAAATAACATGCGGTCGAACAGTTGCATCTTTTCCAGCAAACCAAGTTAACAGCCGAATATACGACTAAATTTAATCGCCTTGCGTTAATCTCCAATCTCCCGGAAAGCGCGCTATTTTATCCCTTCTACGATGGCCTAAAGTCACAGGTTAAGGATAAGATATACAAAGTACCTAAAACTGGCCCTTTCCAGGATTACATTAACAAGACCATCATTGCCGATCGACGTACCTTTAAAAGGTACTTAAAGAAAAAGAAATCCGACAAAAAGAAAAACAACCAAAGCTTAAGCAGCAAGTCCCAAAGGGATAAAACCAAGGGCAGATCCCAAAAAGAAATAAGCACTGCTTTAAAGGAGCCCAGGAAAGATAAGTTAAATGTTAAATGTTTTAACTGTAGCAAAAAAGGCTATTATAAAAGCGAATGTCGCTCCCTAGCAAAAAAGGACTCCAAGAAAAAAGGAATTCCTTAACTCCAGAAAAAAGTTAAGATAACCAAATAAAAATTAGACAGCAAAAACGAAGAAGAAAAGGAAATTAATTTCACTTCCTCCCAGCGAAAATTCACCATTGTAACCACATATTACGAACAGAATGGCGACCCAAAATATAAGCGTTACCAAACTTATCAAAATCGAACGATTAAAGCCTGCAAATATCATCCCGGACAAAAAACCTCCAGGATAACCATAAAGCTAGGATATACTTATCATTTAGATAAGCAGCGGTACAGAATGCACGACGAACATAACCGGTTGCGCCCTAATACAGTAATATACGACTTAACATCCTTAAAGTCCAGTAAGGCCCTTAAAGTTAAAAGATTAACTTACCCAGGTACTGTAAGTTTAAACCCAATTTACGACCATAATATGCTTTATTTTTCTGCATGTTACGACGACAACTATTTAATCCACTTCCGCACCAAAGAAAATAATGGCTATTAGCCCGGATAGGATAAGGAAACGCCTACTAAACCCGACGATGGATATAAATGCATTAAAACCCCTAAATGGCCGGAATACCCCCAATTTTGCTACCTTTATCCCGAATTAGCCCAAAGCCAAAGAACCATTACCTAAGGATATTTATGTTACGCCCTTACATTATATATAATGCACGAGATCTTGGATATGGAAGCCGACCCTTCAAAAATCTTACCCCCAAAACTAAAACTCCTTTAAATATTAGAAATAAAAGTTTCGAAATCAGTTTGTCAGATTAGCAAAAAAAAGTAATTCACTTGCATGGACGATAAATGTCCCAAATATGCAGTCAAAAAGGCCCGAAAATAGAAACGCCTTTTAGCCAACAAAACCAACAAGTTAAAAAACTACGTAGGACCTCGAAATTAAGGTATCGAAAGGCCCCAAATTTCAAAACCTTATCCGAAGCAAAAACCGGATAACGCGGTTAAATCGAAATTCCACTTTAATACAAAGGCCAGGTATTTAAGGCCATAATCGACTTAAAAACAAAAGGAAACTTCATTTTACCATTAGTAGCAAAAAAATATCGGATTCCCTAAAGATACAAGCTAAAATTATACAAACTACTTACAGTCGACGGAAGCTTATCCAAGTATAAAAATGGACGAGTTTTTAAGGAAATGGAAAAACTTCCAATGCAAATTCAGGAACATTTAAAAAAAATTAAGCTGGACGTAGCCGACATTTCAGGATACGACATCATTCTTAGAATGCCGTGGCTCCGTTCCAGCAACCCTTATATCGACTAGAAAACCCAGAAACTTTCTTAGAACTATTTTATAAGGGAAAAGTTCCGAGAAATTTGTTACCTAATCCGAGAAGCCAAAGCAATGGACCTAACTGCTAAGGTACCCCTTAAATATCGAAAGTTCAAAAGATTATTTAAAGAACGAACACGAAAGGAATTACCCGACCACAATTAATGGGATTACAGGATTCTTATTAAGGAAGGATACCATCCAAAACTTTACCAGATCTACTACATAAACCCTAAAAAAGCTAAGGCTTTATAAAAAAGCTTATAACGAAACCTTAAACGCGGTTATATTCAAGAATCTAAATCTCCCGCAGGATACCCCGTTATGATAATACCAAAAATAAAAAATGGGAAGATCCGAATTAATAAAAACGGAAACCTTATGTACCGAAAAGTTTACGACTACCGATAATTAAACGACATTACTATTAAAAATAAATACCTTTTTACCTTTATAAACATCATAAAGGAAAATATTAACAAAGCTAAATAATTTATAACGTTGGATCTGCCAAACGGTTATTACTTAATCCGAATAACTAAAGGCGAAAAGTAAAAAACTGCTTTCAAAACAATTTATGGACTTTACGAATATAAGGTAATACCTTAAGGACTTATTAATGCCCCTGCCAGTTTCCAACATATGTTAATAACCATCCTACAAAAGTTCTTCGACAAATTCGTATTCGTTTACTTGGACGATATCCTTATTTATTTTAAAACCTTAAAAGAATACAGGAAATATATCGCCCAAATGTTGGAAGCATTCGAAAAAGCAAACCTATTAATTAATGCCGAAAAAAGCATATGGCATACCCAAAAGCTAAACTTTCTAAGCTTTACTATTACCCCAGGACAAATTTAAATCCAGGACTTTAAAATAAAGGCAGTTAAGGATTAGCCGATCCCCGATAAAACGACCGTTACCGACGTCCGTCAATTTTTGGGATTTACGGGCTATGTACGTAACTTAATTAAAGATTTCGGAAAAATCGCCAAACCTTTAACGAACCTTACCATTAAAAAATATACTAAAAAAAAATTCGAATTCCTAAAGGAAGCTAAGGAAATAATATAAACACTTAAAAACCGGATTACCAACGTCCCTATTATAAAGTTGCCCAACCATAACAAAAAGAAACGACTAAAAATTAACGCATTAAATAAAACCCTAAAAGCAGTCCTAAAATAACAAAAAGATAATAAAAAGTGGTACCCGGTTACTTACTACTTTAAAACCCTAAAAGATGCGGAATTACGATATCCTATCTACGATAAAAAATTGTTAGCAATTATTATAGCATTTAAGGAATAAAAACCTTACTTTAATGGAATTAAGAAACCTTTTAACATTTACTTTAACTATAAAAATCTTACTTATTTCATAACAACTTAAAACCTTAATAAGCGACATAAAAACTGGATAATTTTCCTGTCCAAATTCAATTTTAAAATCTATTATATTAAAAGTAAGGAAAATATCTAAGCGGATATCCTAAGCCGAAAAGGAGATTACGATATTAAGGTTCCCAAACGACGTATGCAAATGCTGCAATTTACAAAAAAAGGAACCTTATAGTTATGTAAAATACTAAAGAAATTTACCCCCGAACTTCTGGCTTAATTTAAAGGTTCTTATAATTCTGATAAGCAAAAAAAAGTTAAATAGTTAAAAGGATAATCTAAGGATTAACTGCTGTACTACGGAAAGGTTTATGTCCTACGGGAAAGACAAAAACGGTTTATTAAAAAATTTTACGAAAATCCGCTATATGGACATTAAGGGATTTTCAAAACAACTAAGCGACTTTAAAAAAGGTACGACTTCCCGGAACTTAGAAGAACTGTCGAACAAGTAATTAAAGACTGCAATATTTGCAATAAGGTTAAAGCAGCTCGTTATAAACTATACGGATTACTGCAACCTACCGAGATTCCGGACAAAGTATGGAACACTATAACTTGGGACTTTATTACCGGCTTACCCCTATCCAAGGACCCCGTTACGGGAATCCAGTACGACGGAATATGGGTAATCGTCGACAGACTCACCAAGTATAAATACTTCTTACCCTTTAAAGGAAACACGACAGTAAAACAGTTGGCTTACGCATTTATAAAACATTATTTCGACAAACATAAAATCCTAGAAAAAATTATTTCAAACAAAGATAAGCTATTTACTTTTAAATTTGGCATTAGCTTTTTCAAACAGATTAGCGCCAAACTTAAATTTTCCACAGCATATTACCCTTAAACCGATAAACAAACAAAACGACTAAACCAAATTCTGAAGCAGTACCTAAAAAGTTATGTTAATTACCAGCAAGATAACTAAGTAAAGCTACTCCCGTTAACATAAGTAGCCTACAATATATCTGTCAACGAGGACATAGGCATTTTACCCTATACAGCCGTATATGGACAAAACGCAGAAACTTAACGACCAGAACAACCATTTAGTAAAGCTCCAAAAATCACCTTAGTAATACCCAAAACGGAAACGATAATAATTAAGATCAAAACTATCCAAACTCGCTTTAAAACTGAATTATAATTTCTCCAATAACGGATAACTTAGTACTACAATAAAAAAAGAATTAAGGGACCAATTCTATTAAAAAAAGATAAGGTTTATCTATTACGCCAAAAACAAAACGCGACCTTAAACATCTTACAAATTAAAACCAAAAGACCTAGTAATAAGCTTAATTTCAAAAAATTCGGTCCGTTTAAGATTAACGAGGTTATTTCCAGGATCAATTATCGATTGTCGCTGCCTAAAACAATAAAGATATACCCTATTTTCTATATTTCCCTATTAAAACCGGCACCCAGTAACGCCCTACTGGAAACAAACTTGGAAATCGAGGAAAACACCGACGAGTACGAAATCGAAAAAGTACTGGATTCAAGAATGGTTAGTAACAAAATCCAGTACCTAATTAAATAAAAGGATTACCTACTTAAAGACAACATTTAGGAGCCCCTTAAGTACCTAACGAATGCGAAGGACCTGGTTGAAACGTTTTACCGCCAGAATCCTAACCGACCGTCTCCAACGCGGCCAAGGTCGCAGGCGATAACGGTCCGACCCCCAGATCCAAACCTTCGGCGCTCCAGTCGAAAAAGGCGGACGCCTCCATGTTGGCGTTGATCTCAGAAGCAAGTCGCGCTTGCTTTTCTTCCATGCGACGTTGTTCCTCCTCCAGTTTTTTTTGCTTTTTTAATTAATCCAATTCATAACCCTTCTTTAAAATGGCGAAAGCCTTCTTTTTCAAAACGTCTTGCTGGAGACGCAAGCGTTTTAGTCGACCAAGAAGCTTTATTAATTTGTCTTTTATTTTACGTTGTTCCTTTTGTAACCGTTCTCGTTCTTCCCTAATTTTTACTAAAGAATTTATCTTTAATACGTTATAGGACGGACGCTGACGACGGGTGCAATAACTGCAGCTTGGAAGGTTAATTACAAAAAAGCAATCGGTTTCCTTAAAGCGAATATAGTTCGAGTAAAGGTTAATTTTGGAGCCGAATTTTTTAATGTGATCCGCGCGGTTGTTACGCGCCTCGCGTTGGTTAAATCGAGGTTTTTTTTTTCCTTTTTCTTTTTGAATACGGCCTATTATGATAAAATTAGTTAAGAAATCCCTATATTCTTTCCAGTTACCAAGGGGGTTACTTACGGTTTTTATCTTTGGGATAAAGATCCTTGGAAAGGGGAAATAGTGTTATAAGAACAAAGGTTCTTGTTTAAAAAAGGCCAAGTCCTTAGAGGTTAGCGCGGGTACGGTTAAATCTCGGACCAAAAAGAAGGTTTGGCTTTCGAAATAATTTAATTAATTTAAGTAATCTGCCAGATTATTTAAATTACGTAAATCCACGATATATTTATTATAAAAGGATGGATATATAATGGATAAGTTTTTATGTAAATAGTACCAGATTTATCTTCGCTTTTTAGTTATTAATCTAAGCCTTCAGTCAAAGGCGCCGTTCTCCGATTGAAGGAAAAGTCCGCAAACCTCTTTAACGAACAGACCACAGAATCATTTCTCGCATTATTGTTACCTGCAAATCAAGACCCCATTTCGGATACTGCTCATGCCTCCAGGTGGATGTATGACAGGTTCGTTACAGTAATGTCCCACATAAGCTTACCGGCCACACAAGCTCACCGGCCACTTTTTGGCACCTTGGAACAACAAATTCAAATAATTCAACAATAATATATCGCATTGATTCAAATTAATCGGATTCTTTTTCGCTAGACGTATCTACAACTTTTATACAAGTACGCGCATTATGCCCAGGCTTGCCGCAGACGCTACACTTCCGTTCTTTAGTTTCAACCCTTTTACGACAATTACTTCCAGCAGCTATTGGCTGCATTTTTTCATTACCCCTTTCTTTTTGAATTAAAAGAGCTTATCCCTTTTGTATAGTAAGTGTTCCTCCTTTTTAAAAACGTTTGTTTTTAATTTTGCGACGTTTGCTTAAGATGTGGTTTATTTCGCGTAATTAGGTAGTTTTTTCCCAAAGAAAAATATTTTCGTACAAAAATAACAAATAACTTTTAGTTAAAAAATTAACCAATTTAGCCATTTTAGTTAACGAATTACCCTGTTAGTTTCTAATCTTTTTTTGCAAATAACGCGATTGCCGCGTTACTTCCTTAATATTCTTAAGGGTTTTTGCGGGCGAGGAATGAATAGAACCGGCAGAGGTTAACGAAAAGACGGTCGGCGTAGGCATAACTGGAGGAACCTCCAATTCGGAAAGAACGTTATTGGGATTAAATGGAATAAGACCAGCTTCCGCGAATCCAGATTTGATGTTATCGGACGTTATGGCAACTTGGAACGTATCGTAGAAGCCGGCGAGAAAATCTTCTTTGGCAATATAGGTATAATGGCGTCGTATTAGGTTTTCGATATAGCGCGAATACGCGCGTTTTAAAACAGAAAAACAAGATACATTAAAAGGTTAAAGCCGATGCGAAAAATGCGCGGGCATATAAAGCGTAATAATATTGTTATTGGCGCAGTATTTTTCGAATTTTATCGAATAGTAGCTTCCGTGGCCGTCGAGGATAAGGAAACGTTTAAAACCTTTCATACGCGTCCGAATATGCTTGTCAAAATGCTGGATCCATTCGAAACTTAATTAATTTGTTGTCCAACTATTATTACTTAATACAATTTTCCAATCGGCTGCTGGCAATAGGTTATCGCGGTACCAGGACCTAAGATAATTTTTCCCCGTTATGATAACAAATAGCGGTACAGCCCAACTTTGGGAATTAATAACCTGGATAATTATAACATATTTTCTATTGCTTCGTTGCGCTTGTTTAGGTTTTTTACGTTTTTCGGTGCTAGTAATTACCATGTTTATTGCCATGAAAAGCCTTATTAAAAATCCAGTTTCGTCGAAGTTGTAAATATCCTTTTCTGCGATACCGTATTTCGCGATTGTAGCTCGAACAAGCTCGAACCACTTGCGAAACGTTTCTGGATTTTCCCATAGGACTCGCTGATAATCGATCTTCCGATTTAGACGCGTCTGGAGTTTTTTTTGCCGTTTAACAAAGTTCGACGCCCAGTTAACTCCAACGCGCCCTGCAACGCGTTGGGCAAGTAACAGATTCGCCATATTTTCAACGTGCTAAAGCCGGACAGGAAACGCTTGCGTATCGAAATCAAAAATACGGTCGACAATAAATTGCTTTTCTGTTGGCTTTAATTTTCGCGAATTAAGGATAGTGTCGGCTCGGGAAGGTTTGTTTTGAATTCGATCTTTTAAAGTAAATGAAGGGATTTCATATATAGAACTTAGCCGTTTGAAACTAAGTTTCGGATTTCGTTTTTTAGCCTGAATGGCTAGGTTCATTCTGGCTTCTTTTGTAAGGCGTTCCATATTGTTGGTGTTAAGATATGGGCAATTGAAGATAGGTGGTGAGAATAGTTAAAAAAGTGGCCGGTGAGCTTATGTGGCCGGTGAACTTGTGTGGGACGTTATATTACTATCGGGTTTAAGTTAACAAAAGGGTTTATTATATTTATGATCTTTATAAGGGCCGTTTTTATTAATATCGTTAATATCGTATAATAAAGCTTCGTTTGCACCCGAAATAAAAGAAGAATTCAAAGAAGACGATATTGTATAAGACGATTTTAGTATAAAAAAAATATAAAGAATTAATTAAATTGTTGAAAAGAAATCTTCTAAAAAAAAGAAAAAGAGACATCCTTTATATATTAAAACGTAAGACTGTAATAATATAAATATAGATAAGTATATATAAATTAACATAAATTAATAAATATAAATATTATGAAAACTTAATATGATTAAATATATATTAATATATTTAAAATATATATAAATAAGTATGTACATATATTAAAGAATTATCTTTTAACGAAACCGTTGATCCAACTAAATTACATTTCTTTCCGCCTTTACAGGAAAATTTTCCAAAGGTAATTATTTATTCCGTGTTAATTTAGAAATTAATATTAATAATTTATATTTTTTTAGATTATTTTAACGATGATAACGAAAATTATTACTTATTTTATTTGATTTTAATACGAATTTATTCGACGTTCCTTATGATGTAAGTTGCTTTTATTTCTTTTAATATAATTATTTTATTTATTTTATAATATAGCCTTCCGATCTGTTAATACGACCATTAAATGCTCCGTTACGTAACGAAATTCAAGTAAGTTATTTATATATATATATTAACAACTATATATTAACGTATATATCTATGTATAATTATTAACTTTTTTATAACAGCGTTTATTATTACCAGATCCTTTACAAGAATTATCTTCAGATCTATTATTATAGAAGATAAAAGCGTAAAAAGTTTATTAAATATTAAGGTTACAGCGAAAAAACTTAAACCTAATAAAAGGAAAAAAATTAAAGTGAGTATTTATATATAATTCTTTCTTTATTTTCATTTTTATTAACATAATAAAGGTATATATGGACAAGTAATACGGGTGTAAAAAGTGTTATCGTCTTTTTAACAAATTATCTGCTTTACATTAACATGAAACTTGTTCTAATAAACGAGGAACTTGCAAAATTATTCTTTAAGTAATTTAATTACAGTTGCTATAATTTTCGGTTCTGAATGATATATAAAACGTGTTTTTTAATATGATATAAAATAAATATTAAATAAATATTTTAGAAAATAAGGTTAAAAATAAATAAATAAAAGTTTTTTTAAGTAAATAATAATTATATACTTATAAATTTAACTGTATGATATTATATAAGTTTCGCTTATTTTAAAAATATATAAAGTATTTAAGATTTTTCTTACTATTAATAAAATAACGATTATTATCTTAAAAAAAATTTTTAAATTTTTTTTTTCAATAAAATACCTTTATTTTAGTATACGTTATATTAAGTGTTATATAAAAGTAACGATATCTTTTAAAAGCTAGAATTTTGCTGAATTTTTTCGGAGTTATTATTATAATAATTCTATACTTTTATATACTTCGACAGGGATAATATATATTAAAATATTTATAAATATATAAAAAATCGATGTCCCCACTTTTCTTATAAAACTGTATTAATATTAGTATCTACTAAAAAAAGGCTTTTTAATACAGTTTAAATCAGGTTTATAACCCTAGAAATGAAGAAGTTAATTTTTTACTGATATCAGTTACTGTTAGTAACTGTCAGTATTTACTAGTAGCCCCACTTACTGATACTAGTAGCAGATTTTTACTACCCTGTATGTAAGTATGTTAGGTTCGATTTTCCAAGGGGCCCCTCCTACCTCTTCCTGCTAGAAAACTTCTACTAAGAAAAGAGGACCGGAATTCACCGCATATATTGAGAAAAGCCGGACACGTGTGATGGAACCTGACAGCGGTTGGTTGTGGTGTCAGCCTAACAAAATACCAAGCTATCTCTGTTGTACTGACCAGCCCTCGATCGATATCATGCCAAGACAAGTATTGATAGTAGAGGCGAGAAGACCCACATTATCCGCATGGCATGCTGCGACGGTGTCAGGCCCCTCATCTGATTGGATAAAAATACAACACTTTGCCCAGCAAATTTACTACTTACGATGGGTAAGCCTTTAACCACTCGGACAGTATCTCTCCACATGTGAGATGCCCGGATTTTCTTCCACTTAGCCAGTTTATGGCACCAGTGATACTTGACATGGATGTTTTATTTCGCAAGATACTAAGTAGAAACTCGAGTGTCGGCCAACGTCCAATAGCCTAGAAAAAGGAGGCCATCTGCCTGCGTGTTAGAGCAACCCCCAAAGGATAACTCATATCGAGATTTAGTTCCCTCACGTCCGCCATCTTAGAAGGTGACCGCACTTTCTTGTATTTTCCACGTTGCACTTATTCGAATCGACTCATGGCAGCCAAAGAACAGAGACAAGATGAGGAGAGGCTCGGTGTTGGAGGAGCACCGCAGTCGTCGACACCCCGCGTCGCAGAGAAGACCAGCGATGTCGACGACGCTGAGAGCCAAACGGTAGACCGAGGCGCTGCACCGAAACACTCCGTTTTCAAGTCGCTCGGTTGGCTGGACCGCTTCCTTGCCGTCTGGATCCTGCTAGCGATGATCATCGGAGTGCTCCTAGGCAACTTCGTGCCGGAAACCGTGACAGCCCTGGAGAAGGGCCAGTTCGTTAACGTCTCCGTGCCAATCGGTAAGTGCCATGTCATAGTGTCCGCCATCGCTCCGAGCAAATCGGAGATCAGGCACAAGGCCATGGTAACTAACGGATCCGGCTGGCAGCTGTTGGACTCCTTGTAATGATGTATCCCATCTTGTGCAAAGTGCGGTACGAAAAGTTGCACGAAATCCTCTCGCACCCGGGGATCTGGAAGCAGATGGCTTTCAGCATTTTTATGAATTGGATCGTGGCTCCGTTTCTCATGGTATGTCTCCACCTGCGCATCAGCTTGCTGCGACGTATTTTATATGAAGATAACTTTGGCTAATCCAAAATGCAGCTTGCGCTCGCGTGGATGTGCCTTCCGGACAAGCCAGAACTTCGAACCGGTGTGATCCTCGTGGGACTAGGCCGATGCATCGCGATGGTACGTACGCTCTTGCAGGATTCGGAGACACGGATGCAGGCGCTGACCTTTCACGATAGGTGCTTATTTGGACGGGACTGGCCGGCGGTGATAGCGAATACTGCGCGATCCTCGTCGCGGTAAACTCGATGCTGCAAATGGTTCTCTTCGCCCCATTGGCCGTCTTCTTCATCCGGGTCATCAGCCATGAGACCGGACCGCTGGACATCTCCTACGATGTTGTCGCGACAAGCGTGGGAGTCTTCCTCGGTATTCCGCTAGCCGCAGCAGTGGTGTCGCGTTTTGCATTGCGGACCATGGTGGGACCGGAATGGTTTGAACGCGTGTTCCTACGGTTCGTCGCACCGTGGTCCCTGATCGGATTGTTGTACACGATCCTCATCCTCTTCGCATACCAAGGACACCAGGTCGTTCACCAGATCGTATCTGTTGTGAGGGTTGCGGTTCCTCTCGCCATATACTTCGTAGCCATCTTCTTTGTAACGCTATGGGCGACCTATCGGTGCGGCTTCGGTTACAGCCTTGGGGCCACTCAGAGCTTTACTGCGGCCAGCAACAATTTCGAGCTCGCGATTGCGGTGGCGGTTGCTACATATGGTCCGCATAGTGATCAGGCTCTGGCATCGACCGTCGGCCCCCTGATCGAGGTCCCGGTGCTTCTTGGATTGGTGTATGTCGTCAAGTGGATCGGAAGAAGGTGGGCTTGGAAGAATTGAAAGACTCGACCGAAATGACATACATCCTGTTTAAGCAAGCTGGGTCATCGAACCTATGCGCAAACACAGCTAGACTCGCAGAATAGAGCTCATGCTAGAAGAGCGTAGTGCTGAAGCTTCATGGGGTTTCGACCATTAACTGGAAAAGACGCGTATTCTTTACATGGCAATTACTGGAGTCACCACAATCTAGAAGCCGTCGCGCCTCTGCCGCATCTCCATGACCCTGGAGGTCGGCAATAATGGTAGCAGCGTCGTCGCAGGAAGTTACTTGGGCCGGCGAGCCATTCGACAAGCCAATTCCGGTCGCTGGGAGATGGACGTTGCCGGCATGAGTGTCACTTGAGGTCGAATCCGGTTGGCGAGATAGGATGTTGGTTTCTTGGGCGTCGTACGAGCTTTGACTGTCGGTGCCCGCAGAGCACGGCTCGTCTGATTTTCGAGTGACGCAACGAGAGGTTGCGGAACAAGCACGGACCAAAGGCACATGCTCGGGCGATCCAGTCTTGGCATTACTCGATACCCCGAGGCCATCTGACTTAGCGCAACCACCGCTGGGGACTCCAACCGTCCCAGCAGAACTCGCAGCAACCGGAGTGAAGCCAGCAGCGCTTGGGGCCGCGTTATTAGCAGCAGCAGCAGCAGTTCCAACACCATCGGGCGGCTGGAGGAAGGCGTCGATTTCCGCGCGAGAAACGCCGTGGAGAGCAAGCAGCGCGAGGAGGCGCTCATTCTTCCAGGCTACCGCCTGGGCGGCGCGCTGCATCTCGAAGGTGGCCTCGGAGTCGCGGCGCTCGTACTCGCGCACCCGCCTCTCGAGCTCCTGGACGTACTCCCTCCGGCGGGCGCGACACCGCTGCTGATTCTCGCGATTGCGGGCCGGGTCCTCCGGGATCCTGATCTGTGAAGCAGTTAATTTGCGATCGCTCCGATGTAAATAGGTTGCGGCGTAAAACTTACTTTGCGAGGCATGTTTGGTCACAATTATACCTTGGTGTGTGGTTCGTGCGATGTGAGAGAGAGCTGACGAAATTGTGTTTACACCCACTAAAGCGCTTCGGATGTTGTGTAATAAAGAACTGAGAAAACACACCGTGTTAATTAGCCTTATTATCGCACTATTTACACTGAGTGTGTCTCTCTAAGTTAGCTATGCAGCACACCATTTTCACGCAACTGACTGGCCATGAAAGTTTGAAATTATATTGTATCGGCAGATATAACCAATATATTGGAGCAATCGTTTGTTGCGATGTGCTATTTATTTTATACCACGTTTACGTACTATATGTATCGACTCCCAAGGGTGAAAAGGGAGAAAATAGAAGAAAAACAACAGTTCAGTTCAGGATTGCCACTTACTGGCGTGCCCAAGCTGCCCTGCATGACCATAGTGTGCGACCACTGCACCTCCTGAACTTTTGTTGACAAGAGCGCACCTTGCTTCTTATAAGGAGCCACAAGACACATTCCTCGGAGATTATCTCACCTAACGTGTTGTTGGCCAATCAATTATATTATCGACACATGACTGTTGCGTCTTATCACGTTGTCTGTCCCCTGCAGGCACTAAACAGGCTGCTTGACCCCGGACGGACAATATCCTTGACCATGCTCCCTAATAACAAACCTTCCATAAATGCATGGCTAGTATTTCATGCACCGCCTCCCAATGTCTGTCGTTGTCCCCAGTTATCCTCCGGGTTCATCTCTTTTCATGACCTCCAAGCAGCCGATCACCTGACTAACATACACGCGACCGGGGAACTCGTAGGATGAATTCGTAACTCAAAACTGGAAGAGTAGCAATTGATAACCATCAACGTCACCATGTCCCAGCTGCGAAACTTATGCCCAAACATCTCCCAGCCACATGTGCTCTTACTTTCAGGTCGGTCACCGTCGCGTACCATACCCGTGGGGGATATCAGCGCCACCTCGAGCACTAGCTAGACCTCTAGATCTCAAAGATTGATCATCTTAATACGAGACAACATCATCGGCAGTCGTATGAGCGGCAAGTTATCTCACAAAAGGGACTACTGCCACTGATGCAACAATCAAGGCATTCCATTCAGGTTTATCTACCTATAGGGTATATCCGTAACGCCTGTCCTATGCTTGGGTATCATAACCGTCGTCGTCAAGCTAAACGCAGAAAATGCAGGCCGCATTCCGAGCTCGGGTCTCCCACTTGAATGGCCAACCCCTCAATCCTCGCGCATTCTCCTAGTGCATGAGGGTGTAATGATCTAGTCCCGCCGGCGGCGGTTGCCCTGGCGGTTTCGGGGTCGCCAGTTGGGATTGTGACCGCCACCGCTGGGGCCACGAGGAGGTCCGCCAGTATCACGAGGACCTCGGGGGAACGGCTCAACGCCGCCAGTAGATCCTGCAGGACCCCGGGGAGGGCCGCCGGGTCCTCGGCGACCACGAGGTCCACTAGGTCCACGAGGGCCACGAGGGCCGCGGGGCTGGTCACGAGGAGCGGGCGGGGGGGAATCAGGAATCTCTTCCTCCTCTTCCACCTCGTAGAACTCATAGTCGTCCTCGAAATATTTGCGGACCTCGTCGAGTTCCTCAGACGCCTGGGTGGTATCGAATATGTAACGAACGGTGCCCTCGCCTTGTCCAGTCCCAGAAGAAGTAATGTCAGGATCGTCCGAGTCTGAAGTCGGCTCCGGGTTCTTCTCGCACTCGGCGCACTGGAACTTGTAGCGGGGTAGGTGCTTCTCCTCGAGCTCCTTGTTCACCAAAATTTTCAGGTCAATGAAGGCCTCCAGGGGGAACTGCTTGCCGAACTGCGTCATGTCGTGGTGGTTCTCGTAGAGATCAAGGATATCAAGAATGGTTTCGGTGACGGATCCGCGATCTGTGTAATGCGCCTTGGGGTCCAAGCTCCGGAACTTCTCGACGTGCATGCCAGTAAGAAGCGCAGTCACCTCAGAAACCGCCAAGGCCATGGTGTGAGAGGTCTGTTTGATAGGGGCATACGTCATGTGCATATCTAAGAGCACTTGGAAAGCAGCTGGGAAGAAGTTACGGCCATCTTCATTGCCAGGTAGAACATTCTTGACGAGTCTCGCCAAGGTATCCTGAGGATGGCGCACGCGAAAGTCAAAGTGGATTGACTCAATGACGAGTCGCTCCAGTCCAATTATTAGTCTCTGTGGCTGATCGAAGAACTGTAATCCATTAGTCGATGGAGACAGGGGACCAAGTGGCTATACTGCTAACCTTATCGTCGGGAGTCTTCTTGTCAGAATGACTCATGTTGTAATTGGCACACAGTATCTCTCGAGACTTCTTCTGGGTGTCCTCAGCCTTACAGGCTAGGAATAGACAGGCTATAGCGCCATCGCGCCAATGGTGCTGTGTCCCGAGGTGCTTGAGGCGAAAACGGTGGTAGAAGACGGCGGCAGCGACATACGTCTTGATCGGTCTGCGAGTGTGATTTGTCAATATATGTAGATGGCCAGATGCTGGAAGAGAGAACATACAACCGAACCTCGGCTTTCAGCGCAAGAATTTGCTGAATCCCTTTGAGACGGTACTCCTCCTCTTTGACAATATCCACGCCCGGTTTGCCCAACTTTCGCCGAATGGAGTGCTCGAAATCATATTGACGAGTGGTTCTGATATTCCCGGGGTGGGGGCCGAAGTCGGGAGGCATCGTCGGTGAATAGGCCCCACCTCTCAAGCTTACGCCCTGATTTTCCTTGGTGGACGAGTCGTTAAAATCCTCATCCGCGTCTCGTCTCAGACTTACACCTCCGGATTCGTCCGTAGAGGAGTCGCTGGAATCCTCCTCTGCCGGCCGTCTGAGGCTGGCGCCCTGATTCTCCGCAGACGTATCACTAAAATCCTCCTGCACGGATTGATTTTGAGAAGGATGCACTGGTTGGCCCTCGGAACGCCGAGGGGGGTTTTCTGTGAAAGAGGCTCCGAATCTGAGTGATGCGCGAAGGGAGTCAAGATCCAAGCCGGCACCAAGACGTGGATGAGGTTGAAGTGAGCGGGACGTAAAAGGCAGCGCCGCCAGGAGGTCTCGGTGAAGAGTCTCAAGGCCTTCCGAAGCTGCCGGTGCCGCAGAACTGGCGTCCTCTTCCTCACGAGGAGAATCTTCGGGAACGGAAAAGTGAGCAGTAACCTTGCCGCACCCGGGCCCGACGCGTCTGCCGCCCTTCCAAGGATTGATGGACTTCGGAAGTCCGATAACCTTGCGAGGTTCGATGGACTTCAGAAATCTGATAGAGTTCAGAAGACTGTTGAGCTTGCGAGCCCTGACGTTCTTCCGACGTTTAATGAGCTGGCTGAAGAGACGGCGAACTCTGATATCCCTCCGACGTCCGATGACCTTGCGACGTCTGATTGCCCTCCGAAGTCTGAGGGGCTTCTCACCTCTGAGAAGCTTGCAATTCTTAACGCGCTTATGAGCTTTAGCAACAGTCTCGCCGCCGACAATGTTGGAGGTCTCTGATTTCTCCTCAGCCTCTGGACCCGGAATTCCTCGACCGGGAAGTGGGATAGTATGTGACTCCTTATGAGATGACTGGAAAGGGTAAGGAGGGGTGGTAGCAGGAGTGTGTCCTCTCACAACAGAATGTTGCAAGTCTTGCTGTCCCACAGGCTGGGTAGGGCCAGTATATGCTGGAAGGTCGTCTCGGTCTTGCGATGGCAGGCCTGCGCGCGATGGTACGCGCTCCGAAATTGGTTGAAAATCAGCGCCCGGGCCACACTGATTGACACCATACCTCAGTGCCATAAGGGCCATCGCGCCCTCAAGGACGTCCGGCGAAACATCGGGGTAGTCGAGGCGGGCCCTGGTCATAGCGTCGTTAGCGTCATGAATGTCATCATTAGCGAGAGTGGATGCTGCGTTAGCGACTTGAGGATCACGTGACATCAACCCCTGAGGAGACGATGACCCCTGAGACGCCATCTTGTCGTCCTAACGAGAGCTGTGATAGTTGCAGAAGGCAGAAAACCAGAACGAATTCAATGAACTTGTTGATTTGGGTATATAGATGGAAAGAAAGAAGTTCGTGATGATTGGGAAAGCTTTTTCCTTAAATAAATTTTGCTGGCAGTTTGTGTTGTGCATCGTGGCTCGACAATGGTGCACAGACCGGGAACGCGGCTTGTGAGAGCTTCGGCCCTAAACGCGCGCCGCATTCAAGGACGAACGCCTATGTTCTGCGGGGGTAGGAGGGAAGAAGAAGGTCGTGATGATTGGGAAATTCCCCTGCTTAAATACGTTTTGACGCGTTGTGCATCGTGGCTCGACAAAGTGGTACAGACCGGCGACGCGGCTTATGAGGCCTTCAAACCTATATGCGCAGACTACTCAACTAGTTTCGGCGACGTTCACCTCCTTCCTCGAGTTGCGCGCATCTTTTTGCACTCTGTTCTAACATGCCACTACATGGTCTATGCGCATTCATAGATGAAGGCAAAGGTGGGGGATATGTATAGGAATATCAAGGCACCATCCCGCCCTACAGACAAAGTGTGCGGCTTGTGGGAACTTCGGTAATATGTGCCCAGCCGCGCTCACAAAGGAACCCCCGGCGGGATGCTCTTGTAGGAAAAATAGGGCGCCTTCTGGTGCAACCTAATTACAACGCGGTCACAATTGATCTGCCTAGGCACTGACCGAGACTTGTACGCGGGAGTGGCTGCCAGCTACATGAACCCTTTATAGTACAAGGCTCTCCCGAGTTGTCGATGCACGTGTGCGCTTTCCCCGAGTTGCGTCCGTTCTTCTAGGCTACTCAACTAGTTGTCGATGTTTCTCCCCACTTTGCCCGATTTACATCCGCTCTCCTGGACTACTCAGTTAGTTGTCGGCGACCTTTGCCTCCTTCCTCGAGTCGCGTGTCCTTCCGTTCACTTTGTTCTATTATGTACAGTTTGCATGGCTTCTGGGATCCTGTATTGGCATTTCCCTTGTGGTTATTGTTGTGGGCATGGTTTCAGAGCTGGAATATCACTGAGGTTTGTAAGACCTGTCCGTCTAACGATATGCAGAATAGCGGATAAAAGAGTCTCGGGAGACCCCTGAGCTGGTTCCTCGAGGATAAGCCAATAAGACTAGATCATTCAGTCGAACTGCCGGGTATGTGTTTCGTTCCACTCTGGTGCGTGTCTCGGCAAGGGTGCCCGACACTCTCCCCTTCCTTCGCCTTCATCTTGTCATATACCGGCAGCAGCTCTCGCAAACCCTTCCAATTCCTCGCATTGAGGACTACCTCCAAATGATACGATGCTATGTATACCATGTCGCAGCGTTCCATTCCCCTAAGACCAACATACTGCATATACCGGAATTAGGCAAGAGGCCATGTCCAGGAATATCCTTCGATGGAAATGGACTCGTTGCTGTGATATCTTGATAAGTGATCATCACCGTACAGTATAGACGTTCATCGTCTGCAGCCCATAATCCAGGTGTTCGCTAAATAAGTCAAGCCCGTTTTAGGGGTCAGTAGAAGAATGGAAAAAGAGACAATAGTTTGAGGGACCATCTCTTATATTTCTACTCCATCACCTCACCTACTGACATGTGTCTAACTCAATAGGAGTTTGGTCGACGTAAGACTATTAAACAACTGCGTGGAATGTTTGATACTCTCTTTAACATTTCCTTCCTTTCGAAGCGGGCCTAGTCGTAACGAGTAATTTCATACTGTATGGCTTGAAAAGATTCTCAGGAACAAAACGGAACGTGGACAGTGTCAGGAGCACGGATGGAGCTGCCCGTTTGGAGACATCGCTTGGGGAAGGTCAATTTATGTAACTGATTTCCTTCTTATCTCAGAGAACGGAAGGTTAGGACTCAGGAATACAGGCCCATGACTGTTATACCTACACTTACAGCCTGTCTCGGATCATCAATCCCCAGTATCTTAACAGTAAAGAGGCCGTCACTATCCGAAAGGCCTATGGGAACGTCAAGCTGAACCAGATAAAGGGGGGCTATCGATGCCTTTCAGCATGCACTATATATCCGCAACGACTCTACCCGTCCCTCATCCACGTTTCACCACAAGAGAATGTTTTATAGCTTTTACGTCTCTAGAAAGCCTTCATAGCCGTACTAGCTCCGCAGACCAGCATCCATAGAAATAATACTCCAAATGTCAAAGAAATGGTTTGTACAACTCTAGCTTTTACTCGGAATGCCCGAATGCCGAAGAAATCCCCTTGCAGCAAGAAGCCACCTCTACCAGTGAACTCCGTTTCGTAGTCAGATGGCATTTTTCTCCCGATGGCCGCATCCAGCGCCCAAAACGACTCCCACGGCCTCTCCTTTTTCTCTTCTCTTCCCTCCGATCCCTCACGCCCCGCCGCCGCCGCCCCTCCGGGCCCTGGTGTCGGCGCCGAGGTAGTCGATGGGGTTGCGGCACAGGGGGCAAGTGTTCTGGTTGCTGCTCTGGAACCACTTGTACAAGCAGGTGCGGTGGAAGAGGTTCTTGCAGGTGCCGCAGCGCTTGTCGGGCATGCGCCGGTCGCTGCTGATGATGCTGTAGCAGATGGCGCACTCGGTCTGGCCCTTCATGGCGCCCACCACGTTGCGCCGGAACGTCGTGAGGCCATCGATGATGCTCCCGCCCTGTTTTCCCGGGTTGGTCAGCAATGCGGTGCCCCCGTTCGCATACGAGAGCTTTGAGACCCAAGAGAGAGGGTTTGAGTAAGGAAGGGATAAGGGTTTAGAGTGGGAGTCAGAGTGGGAGCGAGAGTGGGACAGGGAAAGGTACTTACGGAGAAGGTGATGACGCCCTGCGTCGTCATGATCCAGCTCTGCCACTTCTTCTCGTTGACGGCGACGCGGTTAACGCCGGCGACCGATACGCCCTCGAGGGGGTACTCGGGGGGGACGCGGATGGAGATGGCGGCCTGCAGCTCGTCGACCTCGTAGCCGGCCGTGACCTCCCTGGCCGAGCGGCTGACCTTGACAATGAGCTCCTTCTCGTCGTCGTCAACCGGGGCCTCCTGCTTCGCGGCCCAGTCCGCCACCTCGTCCAGTGCGTCCGCGATGATGATCGGCGAGAAGTACTTCACCATCCAGGCCTGCACGGCGATCTTGGTCTGCTTGGACCGGCAATCGATGAACCACGCTTTGAAGAGCCCCGGCACGTACTTCAGCACGAGGTAGAAGAGGTGGACGAGCAGCCACTGCATGCTCCTCTCTTCGGGCTCGGCCTCCGCCAGCTTGAGGTCGTATTCCCGGATGTGATCTTCCGTGAAGTTGGCCTTGTCCAAGTTCAGCGCGTGGGCCGCCGAGTGACCGAGGACATCAAAGGTAAACTCCATCAACGGACCAATGTAGTTAGCTGTCTTGAGGCTCTCGGCGTAGTCGTTGCGTACCTTGAACGAGGCAGCCCGGAAGGCGTCAAATACCAAGTGCCAGGATAGAAGATAAGACCGAACAGGGGTTGGAAACTGCGCAAGCACGTCGTCAGGATACGCGTCGAGGGTCGGTGCGTCGAGGAGCAGAGACAAGAGCTCATCAGGAAGTTGAGCATCTTTCTTATCCAGTAGGATGTCCACGGACAGCTGCTCTTGTGCTGCTGGGAGCGCCTTATGTAACACAGTGAAGGCAGCAGTTTGAATGGCGCGAGAGTCGCTCGCAACTAGGCCGTAGAGGTCTGAGATGTCCTTGATGTGGTCCAGAGGAAGCTTTTCGGTCTGCCGACAGATGATACCATCCACAATATTTAGAGCCTGCGTCTCCCTCTCCCGAGGTAACTTGAGGAGTTCGATTAGTGCGGCAGACCTCTTCTCGGCGGTGGATTGCAAGACGTCCACGAGGTCATCATTTGGGTCCTCTAGCGACTGGAGTATTGTCATCAACCTAAGAGAAGCATGTATCTCAGGAAGCCGGTATTCCAGAACTTGGGTGGTCTCCTTTGTCCATAAATAGATGCAGAAATCCACTGTCAGCTCCCAATAAAACCCGTACACATCCTTAATACACGGTAGCAGTCTCTGGAGAGCGCGGCAGACTTCTGCAGCGAAACGATAATCGAGGTCCTCGGGAGTTTCTAACCACGACGTTAGCTGCTTCACGGCAAAGACTAGCCTGTTGTTGGCAACAGGGAGCTCTCCGATGTCGTATATTTGCATACACGCGTTCAAGAGAACTAGAGTAATGAGTGTCTCCTCTTTGTTGAGTTTTGCCCCTGCAACATCGCTGACTAGCCGATTGCAGAGGTTGACTACTGCTTTCGATGATGATACCGCCTGACCAAGGCCGCTTAAGATGGCAACAGCTGGAAGGACGGTTGAGGGGCTGGATTTCAGCACATCAAGGCTCGTTAACCATTGCTCCCCACTTGACGGGAAACCGTGAGCCTCTGTCAAGCTTTGAAGAAGTTCGCTCAAGAACCGCGCGCTATAAAGGCCCATCGGAGTGAGAGAAGTCGCCTGTCCGATGAGCTGCTGCACGGAAGCATGTATCAACTGCGACTGGAGTATGTCTGATCCATCTCTCCAGTTATGCGCGTTCTCGGTGAGTTTTACAATGAGCCTTCGAGACGTAGAAATCGTACCCTCGGCTTCTGCCAGGCTGTCTGCAGCAGATAGCGATTTCCAAACTTTGTTGCTGCTCAGCACGGTGAGTTGATCCGTTGCTAGCTCTGTCGTCAAGCCGAGACACGTTATGATATCCACCTGGGTGCTGGTTGGTAGATCACTGAGGTTGAACCCGGACGACAGGAGTTTAGCTGTATACATAGCCATCCGACCTGGAATCGAACATCCACTTCGGTCTCGTCTCGCGGTGATGTCCGGCGTCATCGAGGTCGTGATTGGAAGGAAGTAGGCTCCACTAAGAAGGCTGGTGAGGGCCAGGGACGGGTCAGGGGTTTCTTCTAAGAGGCGGCCTAATTCGCTCTTCCATACGTTTGTATCAGGCAACAAAGCAGATAATGAAGTGGTTTGGCTAGTTTCGTCGACCATTTTGTCCCCTGAGTTGTAAACCTGCATGGCTTGATGTACAAGAGTGTCGATTCTGTTCAGAGGTCAGTATAGCAATACCTAGAATGATTATGCTACATTTCGACTTACCCAAGTGAGGATGGCGCAGCAGAATTGATGTTCTGCTGTATAAGTGTAGATATACGAGAGCCGCCGTCTGCCGGCTTCTCGATCAAAGATCGCAAGGCTGTGATATCTGCACTAGCATCAGATCGTTCCGACAAACTCAGTAAGTTAGTCATCAAGCTCATATGAGTGTCGTCATCTTGTGATAGAAGCTCCGGCCTCTTCTGTGCTATGATCTGCAGTCCTCTGACTACCCCTGGAATGGGCTGCCCCACGGAGTTAACAACCCGAGCAGCCAGCTCCTTTACGAGACGCCTCGCTGCAGCTTCCGTCAAAGTATCGAAACCAATGATCGCGTCAAAAAGGTCCCAACCCGATTCGAGAGATCCCACTGCACACATTAGGCACTTCTTGACCAGTTCCATTTGCAAGCCAGGTTCCTGCTGGGCGAGAGCGGAGGCGTGTTTGCTAGAGAGCAGACGAGTCAACGCAGGTAGCATATCTGGAGACTCAGCAAATTCAGATAGTGCTGCCATATTCGTTTTCCATTTCTTCTCGTAATGCGATCGCTGTTCCGGGTTCTCACCGAGAAGGTTTATACTCGAGAAGATGTAGGGCGCAGCCGGCGACTCAAGGAAACCCTCTCGGTATTCTAAAAGTGACTTTTCTAGCTTGTTAAGTATCTTCGTCGTACTCTCCTCGGAACGGTTGAAAAGTGTAGGGGCGCCCTTGAAAGCAGACTCTATTGTTGCAGCAGCTCCAAATGGCTTCCAGTTCCTGTTTTCCAGCAAGACAAAGGCATCTCCTAACAGCTCAAAAGAAGGCTGCACAGGTATATCCGGGATTGGTCTGTCAGTGCCTATTGTCTTCTGATGGGCATCGAGGATTATGCCGGTAAGAGTGAACCATCTGTCGCCCTCCTCGGCGATAGACTTTTGTGACTTTTCGTGCTCCCTGGACGCTTCGGGAAGCGAGTTCCGGATACGTTCTTGGAACTCGATCTTTAAACGATTCCATTCGGCTTTAGCTGCATCCGCAACATCAGCGAATGGCGACGTCGTGGCTGACGTGTATGCCTTGATTAAAATTGAAATCTGACCGCCAGAAGCCCAGACCGATGTTTCCTGGGAGGGATGGAGGTAGTGTGCTGTGAGTGGGAAAAGGTGCTCTCGGACGAGTTGAACTCTGGCTTCCTCGGATGGTAATCGCCCAAGAAATACCCTGACAGCACTAAGATAGGCCGTCCATGCCTCAAGAACGGCAGTACGAGGCTCATCTCTGCTCGTCACCCCTGACCTCATGGATCTCAAGAAGTCAGAGGCACCATCGGAGCTCTCCGGAAGTATCTCGGCCGGAACAGTATCTAATAACTGAGTGACAGAACTCCAGTAATTTGAACTACTGCCTTGGGATCCCTTTTCGAGGAAACTCCTGAGTCGCGACGCAGGTGGTCGTTTTCCCGGGTATTCAGATGTCCACACAGACGGGAACCGCGTGGTCAATCTCGTCAACGTGGAAACATACTCGGCTGCCGACCCGATATGGCTGCTTTTCAAGCCCTCGGCAATGAAAGCTTTACTAATGCGAGATAGATCGGCGCTGATCCGGGCTGTCCTTTTCTCTAGGCTGATGGAAAGTAATTGGCAGGAGAGTCGCCTGACGAGGACATCATTGCTCGTAACACTGTTCCAGACTTTGTTGTCTTCGAAAAACTGGTCGTAGCTGTCCATGCACTTATCCAAGTCTGGCGAATCGAGCTTCTGCAACAGATTTAGAACGAGCGCAAGACTGCTAGCCAGCACTCGATGATACTTGGCCTCGGCATCATCGGCGTTGGTTGTCCGCTCGTCACTGAGGGTCTCGGGAGTCTCCTTGATGGCACCAGACGCATATTCCAGGATCTCCTGCTGGCATCGCCTCCAAAATTGAACGACTTTGTCCTCAGTCGTGAGAAAAGAGGAAAGCCCTTCGGTGGCAACCCGAGATACAGCCCGGTCTCGGTCGAATGCACCTGACAACCAGGAACCTACAACCTTGAGGAGGCGCTTTTCCATGCGCTTCCGGGTAGACTTCATCAACCCGAACTGAAGCGTATGAGAAAGCTCACGGACACGCCGAGAATTGTCTATTGAGAGGCGAGGGTACAGTTGAGCCTATCGTACATGTTACTAGCCGTCCAGCCACGGATGCCACGGCTGGGGTCACAACGCTTACCCATGCATCTAATATAGGCTCCTCTGCGCCCCCATCTTGTTCGTATGGGTGTGCCTGTGCGTAAGTCACGAGTTCCTCCAGCGCCTTTGCTTTTGTTGTAGCATCTTTTTTCTGAAGGTTCTTAAGGGAGACGACGACATGGGCGTCGGATATGGAAGAGTAGTCAGGGGGTTCCGCCAGGTAGGAGAGGTTGCTACCACTGGAACTCGAAAAGCCCCCAAAGCCGCTGGCGCCGAAGCTGGTAAATGTCTTGCCGCTCGTGGCACGCGGCTTCCCAGGCTTGCGACTCATGCCGGCTATTCACGAAACTGATGATTTTATGGCCTCGGCTTTTAGTCTGTATAAATCTTAGCTCTTTGTCTACCTTTATAGGCCTCTTGGACGTGATCGAGTTTCATTTGAATCGCGATGACACACGCCGACTTGCAAACAAACTTGGGAGCAGCCACATTGAATATTTTGACCCCATGGTGGGGTAACCTAACGTATGTACAAGCACGATCCTCGAGCCAAGTTCTCCCTCTAAACATTCGCTTCTGTAATTACTAATCAAACGGTCTGATATACGTGAAAACATCAATTTTCGGATTGAAAACTCCAAGATTAAGAGCTTGAAAAAACAAGTTCTCTAGTTACAAATCATCTGCATACCACAGCATCGGAGTCATGCGGTTTTTTGATTGGGATAACAAGTTGTATCGTGAGGACCGCATTGGTAGTGACTCAGGCCGGACGGAAAAACAGCCGACGGAAAATCACTTGCTGAGGACCTGAACGTTGGCCAAAATGGAAGCATGAGCTACAGGGGCCCAGGTGCACCTAATCGCAGTAAGGGGAAGCACAGCCTCCACTTGTTTTTGCAGGGGCTGCTAGTCCCTGTTTTAAGTTACCTAGTCTAGTAGACGTTTGCATGTACAACGGAGGCTCTTTGCCAGACTACAACATTCAAGGTGGTTTTATTTTTCTGGATAGGAGAGTATTCACTGGATTCTACGCTTCGTTTTATAAAATGGCCTCTGACAATAATAACAAGAAATAGGTTGAACAGTTGACAATTGTGAACCTCGAAGCCATCCGAATACACTGTACGCTCTCTGGCTCTTCCGCCCGCGCGCCTACAGTATACCACTAAGGCTAGCCGGATTGTCACGGGGATCTACTCCGCCGCCGCCGTAGGGGCTATACTTGAAGAGGCAATTAGCTATCGGTCTCCAATGACGCATGCGACGACTTATCCGGCCACCCCTGCATAGCCCTGCCCATTTACCCCGCAAACGAGAGTTCCCAAGATGGCATTCATACCCAAGTTAGTAGCTCGCAATGTACACAACACCGACAATACGGCTCTCCGAGCTTTGCCAGCCGTAGGTACGCGGTAGGAAGGAAGTATTGTACCTCTGGAGGCATCAGTCCATAACATGGCGCTAAGTAGAACGACCCCTCAAAGTTTCGCTGTAAAGATCCCCCCACACCCCAGTTAGTTGGTCCAAATGTGATACGGCCACTATGCCTTATTAATACCATTAGCTGTCCGATTACTTCCGTGACTGCCTGCTACTAAGCCTACTTAGCCTTCTTCTCCATCAGCCCATGCGGCATATGCTTTATATCTATTTCGTACCCAGCCATAAATCAAATGTGCAAGTATTCTCCTACTTCTCCTCGCCGTTCAGTGAACCGATCATAAGCGTCAACTTGCCGTGATCTGTGTTCGAAGCAGTAGCTTTCCGGGTGTGCCTCTCGACTCTCCCTAGTGATGCCCACAGCCTCGGCTTTCCCAACCTCTCGGCTTCGCGTAAGTGATTCCCCCCCACGCTCGCGGCATCTCTTTTATCCAACCGATGTTGTCTCATTGTTCCTTTACGCTGACATCTTCCTTCTGTAGTTGATGATGTAGAGGAGCCAATGCCAGGGGGATATCAGTAATTCAAGATGCTGACTGACGTTCACCGAATCAACCCCAGAGCCAGGGTGCTCCTCGGCGGTACGGCTTCCGGCCATGTACGGCGGGCGGTTGGTGTCTCATCGCTCCAGGCCCGACACCGCCAACAGACCCGTGCATATCGCTTCGGCATGTGGTCTTCCTATGTCGATCCCGAATTCCATAAGGAGCTCCGGCGCCGCCAAAGGGCGATTAGACACAAACTGGCGGAGGGCATGATCAGGAAGCTATCGTGGGATCGACACCCCTTTGCCCAGAATCCGAAAGAGGTCTTGAAGCACATTATGGAGCGGCAGTCTCCGTCCGAAGCTCCGTCTCGTTCACGATTCATCAATCCTGAAAGGCTGTTTACTTTCGGCGATAACTTTAAACGTACAGATGCAAAAGGACAGGCGCCGACCCCGTCGCACCCGTTCCAGTGGGTCGCCGGCTCCTGGAGGGCGCAGTTTGACTTGGCGCTCAACCGGTGGACTAAGCAGGTCGCAAAAGGTGCAAGACGAGCAGACATCGACTCTGGTACTTCAAAGTCTCGTGCGAAGGCAGAGGCCAAGTCGGCTTTTGAAGAAGACCCGCCTATCAAGGGTGCTCCGGAAGATCAGGACTATGTCATTGACCCTATCACCAATCGCAGGATTCCGAGAGATGCTTATGAGTCTATTGAAACCGAGTCGGAAAGTCCTACCCAGACTTTTAAGTCTCATCGTTCTCACTCCACTGCGTTTGCTCCGGATCAACGACCACCTGCCGACGGGCTGAAGAGATATGACCACATGAGTTCCTACGAGGATCCTGTCGGTGCAAATATTTCAGACCAGAGTGGCCGGACCGAGGCTCCAACGGAAGCAAAGACCCAAAACGCTCAGCAACCGGATGTGCGGAGTGAAGAGTACTCACTCAACCATTTACCTCCAGATGAGCCGAGAGAAGACTATGATGACCTTCACAAATACAAGCCATACATGCACAACGAGCCCAGCGGCGTCGTTGAGGACGGGGCGCCAAAACACGATGACTTACATATATCCAGGTCGTATAATCTGCACCAGAAGTCTAATGCCGTCGAGGCAGAGCCACCGCAGTACGACGACCTACAAGAGTACGGTCCTTATATGCACAACGAACCCAACGGCGTGGCCAATGAAGATTCACCGAAATACGACGACTTGGGCAAGTATGGGCCTTATATGCACAACGAGGATGCCACTGTTGGCGAGGGTGCTGCCAAATATGACGACCTCGACAACTACGGCCCTTTTTATTACAGAGAAGACGTGAAGGCAGACAAATCATCTCCGAAATACGGCGACCTCGACAAGTATGATCCTACAGAATTCAGAGACCCTGTACCCGCCGCCGAGGACCGACCATTCTCACAGTATGGTGACCTGGAGCAGTATCAGATGTTCCGACATCGAGAGCCTGACGGGAAACCGGCCCCAGAGCGGGATTCAGTCGCTGAGGGCTTAAAGGAGTTTGATGCGAAAAGTCAAATGTCAGATTTTGAAGATTCAAGACCCAGTATTGCTGAACGGCTTCAGAAACTCGACCTCACCGGTGCGGAATCCCAAGTCAAAATGGACCAGGCCCCGAAGAGTAACACTTCCGCACCAGAAAAGAAGACCTGGGACGATATGGAACTAGCCATGGATACCCATGGCGAAGCATCCGATGTGGTTGACCGGGAGGTACACGCCAGTATAAAGGAGTCACGGGCGAGAATGGAAGATCAAACTGATCGCTCCGCCAACGACTGGAATCAGCAGAGTAAAGCCGCTACGGAGAGCGCTCTCAGCCACCCGGCCCGAGACGAGGCGGATATTGACCCTTACTCCAAGGAACCGCAGGGGTTGGAGACCTCTTATGCGAAGGAATGCGAACGAGAAGCAGCAGAGATTGACCCCTATGCGAAAGAACCGCAGGGCTTGGAGACCTCATATGTGGAGGAACGTGAGAGAGAAGCAGAGATTGACCCGTTCTCGAAAGAGCCGCAAGGGCTGGAGACTTCGTATGTGAAGGAGTGTGAAGCCAAGCCCACATCGCCGGCGTTGGCCAAGACATATGAGGCCAATGCAGATGCGGATGCCCTACCGCTTAAGGGAACTTCCGAGGCGCCAGCAGCAGATCCCAAAACGACCGCCAGCCAGGGACCAACAGTCTACAAGATCCTAGCATACGACCCGACCACGCAGAGCATCAGCACGGCGGAGACGACATCCGTCGTGCCCGACCAGGCAACCCCCCTAACCCCCGCAGAGGCCCTCCTCCGCCTCTCGAACCCCGCCAAGTTTCTCCCCCACTTCAGCCCGCTGCAGGCTGAGGGCTTCGATATCGCCAGCGGCAGCGGCAACGTCCTCGTGTTCCGCAAGGTCCGCGCCGCCACCGAAGCCACGGTGCCCACCAGCGACGCGAAGAAGAGGCAGCCGCCCGTAAACCCCATCGACATGATGGGCCGTCCGGCAATACCCAACCCCGCGGCCTTCGCGTCTCCCACGGGCTTCGTCAATTATGACCTGCCGTCCGCCGCCGAGGAACAGACTACCATCGGCAGCGGCACTCCGCCATTCCGCTCGGGCATCGACGTCCGCCGCGAGGAGCCCGTATTCAGCGGCCAGAAGCCGCGAACTCGGGTCTGGGAGGCGGAGGAGCAGGCAGAGGCGGAGGCGAAGAAGGGAAAGCCGGGTGTTGGCAGGCGCATGATACTCGGCGGCGCCTGGGTCGCGGGCGTCTCGTACGCCCTCGGCGTCGTGAGCGAGTACTTCGTCACAGGCGGCGTGGATGGGAAGGGTCCTACGGGGTTCTGAAGGATCACAGGCGGTGGACGAGGCGGTCATCCCATTTCAACGCCCTTTTGTTTTCCTCGCTTTGTTTGCTCTACTTGTACTGCCTCGAAGTATGGGAACCAGGGACGGAGGCGTTCAGCAGGATAGGATACCAGCACGGAGTCAGTCAGTCGATTGCAGCACGGCTTGGGGTTCTTCAACGGCGATGGACGCGTTACAGGATATCGAAGTCTGGACCATTCCTTCGTGCTTTTACAGGATGCTTTTGTACTCTTTTCATGACTCTGTCTCGGGAGGTTCCAACTCTTGCCCCTTTTCTGTATGAGTATGCGTCTTGGCTTCCCCATTCTCTACTGTAACAGAGTCTCTTAAGTCGTTGTCTGAATTTATTGCTTCGGGGATATGTCCTTATGCAGTGTCGGTGGTACTTGTTGATGCTATGTGACCTCTTCTACCGACTGTTGCTTCCCTTCCGCTCTGCCTACGGATAGTTGACTAGCCCTAACCGGGGGGGGGGGGGGGGCGGGGGGGGGCGGGCGGGGGGGGGGGGGGGGG
>QJNY01000191.1:69304-135467 GCA_004155945.1 Monosporascus sp. mg162
CCCCCCCCCCCCCCCCCCCCCCCCCCCCCCCCCCCCCCCCGCCTGGGAATGAGATCGGAGTAGGCATTTCGTAGGTCATCAGTTGGTGTTCAATACGCACTATAGCGCTTTTTGTAGCTGGCGGCACGCATATTCGTTGTTCCTCTAGTAGTATTAAACCCCAGGGGACAGCCGCGCAGCGGTCGCCCCAGAGCGTCGCCCCAGAGCCGCTGTCAGGGCATAATGGCGTGCTAGGCTAGGGGGATTACGATTATATGAAAAGTAATTCCACGGTATCCTCCCGACAAAGAGCTAGAGAACGAGAACGAGGCACAGGTTATGCGTGGTCCTGCGAACCGCAAGGGTGCCGCGCAGTCTAAAGCGCACTCTCAGCCACCGGAGTTGTGAAGAGTCTCCATATTGCAATCCATGCTCTGCTACGCCTCCACCGATATTCTATATGGAAATTCCAAATCATGCTTCAATTACAATACGGTCTAGCCTAAGGCCGGATAAAACTCGGGTCGTTTTGGGATCTGATGTGACGACAAAAAGAGTCTAGGGGATCGTCAGGATCGTCGGGTCTGAGACCATCATACTACCGTTAGTGGAAGAGGTTGTGGAACGCCGCCTCGACGCGAGTGGCATTGGCAGCAGGGCAGGTTGGAATGAGGCGTTTTGTGGCGCTACCTTCTCTTGATAAATCGGAGTATGGACCTTCTCTGGCAAATAATGACCTCGAAGTCGCCAGGCCGCAAGCATATAAGTAATGACTTGCCAGCTTGCATGCTGGTCATTCGGCGCCCTCCGATTTGGACGGGGCCAATTAATCTCCCTTGTCAGGGCTGTGCGCCGTCTTGGATGCCACGTAAAGGAACATATCCATGGCGATTAGTATCACAGAAACCATAGTGACGAGTCAACCTTCTGCGTGACCTTTGGCGCGTTGACTGCAGCACGAAGGACGACTCTAACTGGCCAAAAAGTGCTATCTTGCTGCGGCTTATGAGAAAGGGAGCCTAATGCGAGGCCGGAAGGAGCCTTACAAAAGAATGACCTAACCCACACAGATCTTCAATCACGGACCGAGACTGGTTTTTCCTTCAAAGTTACAGCAGTTTCTCCCCCATCCGGGGACTTGGTTCTTGCTAATATCAGCTACGCAGTGTTTCGGCATATAATGATCTCACACCATGGAGCCGCTCAGTGCTCTTAGTATTGCGGCTGCGGTTGTGCAGTTTGCTGACTTTGGCTACCATGTCGTTAAGGGTACCTATGACGCTTATGAGTCCTCTTCTAGCCGAGTCATTAACGACATCGAACTTGCGACGGTTTCACACGACCTTTCGCAGCTCCTCTTGAATGCGGAAGCTAAATTGGAGAATAGATGGCCTGGCCAAGAGGCTCCGTCCAGTCCGACGAACGATGCCGGATCAACGGAGGATATCTTTCGCCGTCTATGTTGTGAATGTAGAAAGATCAAGAGTGCCCTAGACGAGATATTTGCGAAGCTTGTACCGCGAGGCAATAGCAGGGTCGCCTCGGCTGCCTCGAGTATTGCGGTCGAGTTGAAAAGGATCTCCGGGGCGGGCGAGATCGATAGACTGGCAGAGCGCTTGGACCAGGTCCGGCAACAGACGATGAGTGCTATGCTTGTTCTCTTACTGTAAGTCCCTAATTTTGAAGAGGACAGGACGAACCGTAGGCATGCTAACCGATTATTCAGCGGGGAAGCAAAGAAGAGTGGTGTCGATATTCGGCAGTTCGCCCAACAGCAGGTGGACATCATGGCTAAGTTGGACCGAATCGACGAAGCAACGCGGAATTTCGGTGAGGATGTCGTTAATTTCGTTGGCCTTAGGTCACCGAGAAATCGATCCGACGTGTCTAGGATGGTCCACTACGTCTTGAGTGACAGATGGAACGCAAAAGACTACCTTGATCGGATCCAATCAGTACAGCAAATTGGCATCAAGGATTCTGCATATGTTGATCACGTCCTTCAAAGTCTCTTCTTTGACTCCATGGGTCATCGTGAGGGACAAATTCCGCAGCGATATGCCAAAACCTACGAATGGATATTCAAAGAGCCCCGCCAATCGAGCGATGGCGATCCTCTCTGGCATAACTTTTCGGCATGGCTTGAAGGGGATTCAAGGCAGATATACTGGATAACAGGGAAGCCCGGAGCCGGAAAGTCCACCTTGATAAAATTCGTCATCGACGACGAGAGGTTTCAGTGCTCCTTAAAGCGATGGGCACATGGCGCGCGGCTACTTATAGGCCATTATTTTTCCTGGAGTGCAGGGGCCCACGAGCTGCAAAAATCGCATGAAGGCCTTCTCAGAACGCTGTTATTTGAAATTCTACAGCAGGATAACTCATTAGTGTCCCGCATCTTCCCTGGAAGATGGTTCCTTCTTCAGATATTCGGTGGGAAAGTGGACCTACCCCAGCCGCAATTCGACGAGTTGTTGACCGCTTTCCGGGCTCTCCTATCTGAGACCGCCGAGACTTTGAGACTCGCCTTAATTATCGACGGACTGGACGAGTTTGCGGATGACCATAGGACGTTAGTTGGTCTGCTCCGCGAAGCTAATAGGAAGCCCTGGGTCAAGATTTGCACAAGTAGTAGACCCTGGAACGTGTTTAAAGACGAGTATATGGACAATCCCATGTTACAACTAGAGAAGCTGACGCATGAGGACATCGAGCTATACGTGACGGAGAGATTTCAGCGAAGCCCGGGTTTTCAAGAATTCGGGGTGACCAATCCGCCAATGGCCTCAAGCATTGTCAATGATATCGTAGAGAAAGCTAAAGGTGTCTTTCTCTGGGTATCTGTAGTTACGGGCTTATTAGAAGAGAGTTTTCAGGAAGGCCATAACCTAGCCGACCTACGAACAACCATTGATGGTTTGCCGAGCGAGGTATCTCAACTGTTTGCATATATTTGGGACCGCATACAGTTGCGTTTCCGCGGAGAAGCGTCTCGGTACTTCCAAATCACGACCACTTGTGAGAAACTGGGCCTGACGCCTTATGCTTTGACGTTCTGGTTCGGAAGCGAAGAAGATGTCCCCGACAACAACGTTGTAAATATGACGGGGGACTACCTATCCAAGGCCGTGGCATCGCTCGGGCGAAGGCTGGTTAGCCGTACCGGAGGGCTGCTAGAAATATTTGGCTCCCCTGCAAAGCCTAATAGCAGCCGAGTGGGCTACATGCACCGAACCGCGAGGGACTGGGTTTGCGATAACTGGGCAAACATATCATCTGCGACAGAAGAGGATTTCGATCCGTCGCTATGGGTGCTGAGAGGTGAGATTCTCCGGCGTACGCGACATATCCATTCGGAGATCGGGGTCTCCTGGTTCGAAATCGAGCACCTCTTTGAGGTAGCTGCATGTGTCGAGGATATACCATCGAACAGAGCCACCCTCGGACACTTACTAGACCGGCTAGATGAGCATATAAGCGAAGCGTGTAGACTAGAGCTCTCGTTCGGTTTTGAAAGCGTCGAGAATGAGTGTCACCACACGAGCACACATTGGTGTCGTACCCATGTCTATCTAAGGGGGGTCCGCTACCTAGACTCTAGGTTTGTTGATGGCCATCTCAGCCTCCTTGGTTTTGTAGCCCGCCTCCCGGTTGTTCCGTACATAAAGTTCAAGCTCGAAGAAGATCCAGCTGCCTTCTCGACAGATCCGTCATATTCGGGGATCTTAGAAAATATCGTATTTGGACCTTTCCTCGGACCGGGTCCGGGTGGGCTCCTACTCGACGTTTGCCAGCCGGACATGCAGCTGAGATTAGAGCTCGTTGAGCTCATCTTGCAGCAAGGGCTCTGCGCACACAACGCAAAGAAAACAAGGGATATGGTTGTGCGAGCGAGAGACACTGTCAAGCCGACCTTCCCCGGCAAAGGTCCCCTAGTTGACACATTCGACTACTTCGATCAGTTTGCCATGTTATTAGATCGATATAGTAGACGGAAAAAGCTGGTTCGGCGATTGAAGAATCTAATTCGCATGTAATAAGAGAATGTCGCAAGAGGGCCAAGACTGAGGCGATATTGACTGGCATAGAAAATGAACAAAATAATGCCAGGAAGATAACAGAGCCCGCATGATGCGAGGATGAAAGGTATACCAACTTTAAAGCGTTTCATGCTTAATTGTCCTGTCCACAACGTTTTCATGTATTTATAAGGAGTGTTTTGTTAATACGCAGGAGCATGAAGTTTTTGGTCAACCTATGTTGAGGAAGGCACCAATAGGAGAGCACCTGCCAATTCAGGGTCCCCTGTGGCGCAGGCGTCATCAGGCCCGGGCTCGGTCCTGTAACGTTAGGGACTTGCCGACTCCAATAGCCACCCAAACCGAAACCTAGTTACCTTCTAGTCTAGCAAGTGCTACACAATCTGAGCTACCATCACCATCGCCATCGAAGACGCATGTAAGCATCCAAAATGCCATTGCTACGAAAGCTCCCCATCGCCCTGGCGATCGCCGGCTCCTTCTTATCAGCGGGCGCGAATCCCTCGGTGGCCCAGCCGAAACCACAACCACAACCACAACATCAACGGCCCATCACCTCCACGGCGACCGCCGTCGACGATGACGAAAGCGACGACACGCCGCTGCCCCTCGTGATCTGGCACGGGCTCGCCGACGACTTCCAGGCGGAGGGCCTGCAGTCGGTGGGGCGGCTGGCGGAGGCGGCGCACCCGGGGATATTCGTGTACTACGTGCGGCTGGACGCGACGGCGTCGGGCGACCGGTCGGCGACGTTCTACGGCAACGTGACGGAGCAGCTGGCGGGCGTGTGCGCGGACCTGGCGGCGCACCCGATCCTGTCAACGGCGCCGGCGGTGGACGCGCTGGGGTTCAGCCAGGGGGGCCAGTTCCTGCGGGGGTACGTGGAGCGGTGCAACGCGCCGCGCGTGCGCAGCCTCGTGACGCTGGGGTCGCAGCACAACGGCATCGTCGACTACCGCGCGTGCGGCGCCGCCGACTGGCTGTGCCGCGGCGCCATGGCGCTGCTGCACGGCCAGACGTGGAGCAGCTGGGTGCAGGGCCGGCTCGTGCCCGCCCAGTACTTCCGCGACCCGGCCGACATGGACTCCTACCTCGCCCACTCCAACTTCCTCGCCGACATCAACAACGAGCGCGAGCGGAAGAACGCCACCTACGCCGCCAACGTCGCGAACCTCACGAACTTCGTCATGCACATGTTCGAGGACGACACCACCGTCATACCCAAGGAGACGAGCTGGTTCCACGAGGTCAACGGCACCGAGGTCACGCCGCTGCGCGCCCGCAAGATCTACGAGGAGGACTGGATCGGCCTCAAGGAGCTTGACAGGAAGGGCGGCCTGCATTTCATATCGAACCCCGGCAACCACATGGAGATCCCGGACGAGCTGCTCATGGACATATTCTCCAAGTATCTGGGGCCCTACGACAAGAAGTTCCCCAGGGAGAGCGAGGGGCCTGGCGAGCTCTAGGAATATGACTCTTTCTTGTTGCTTTATAGGCGTTGCATGGGTCAATAGGCACAGCTTAGTTTGGCTATTTTAATCAAAGCGCACTGTTCGTATGCTGTTTGACTCGTCTTTCCCACCCTACGCCGTGAAATAGGTATGCACACCGCGATTATCACGCAAACGCCTAACTCCCCTGATGCACCGTATCGGCAACAATTAGTCTATACGTCCACGGCCTTCTTAGCTGCCTTCTTCTGCTTCCTTAACGCCGCCTTCCTATCAGCGATCTCCTTGTCTAGCTTCGCATCGTCGCTCTCGGGGAGCTTGGCAGCACTACGGGTCGTCTTCGTCTTGGCCTTCTTCTGCGCGGGCTGCTCGCCGGCCTTGTCGTGCTCGGGCTTCCCCCCATCCTCGAGCGATTTCCGCTTCTTGCCGATGTTGGGCCTCTCGGCCGGCATCAGAGCCTTGGCCTCCTCGGAGCCGTCGGCCACGACGTCCTTCTCCTCGAGCCACAGCTCCTCGGTCAGCCAGACGGGCAGCGCCGCCGTCTCAGACCCCTTGACGTAGATGCCCCGGACGTTCCGCCACTTGCCGGGGACGAACTTCTCCACGAGCGCCCTGGCCACGGTCCCGACGTTCGCCGCCAGCTGCTCAGCCGTCCACCCGGCGTAGCCCACGCGGACCGCCGTGTGCACCGTCGGCGAGAGGTTGACGAGGGCGGCGCCGACGGCGCGCTCGATCTCGCCGGCCAGCTGCGAGGGCGTGCAGGCGTTCACCTCCTTATCACCCCCCTTCGAAGCGGCGGCGCCGCGCTTGGCCCGCTTGCCGTCAGCGTCCTTGTGCGCGCGTGCCTGGATGTCGACGGGGATCGGCCGCTTCGCCGTCGTCTTGTAGAAGGTCTTGCCGAGCGCCTGGGGCAGGCGGTTGATGATGCGCGTGTCGCCTAGGAACACGTCGTGCTCCGCGAACAGCTTGCGCTGGCTCTCGTAGCTCTTGAACTTGGCCTTCAGCTTCCCGATGTCGATAACCCGCGTCACCCGCTTGCGCCACTCCGCGGGGAACTCGTCGGCGGCCACCAGGTTCTTGTATCTAGATATCTCGGGTTAGTACGGTTTACGGGGAACAGCTGGATGGGACGGGGGGAGAGCCGTACGCCCGCTGCGGCTCTGCAGTGATCAAACAGATGCCCATCTCCGGGTCCGTGTTCAACGGGTGTGGAAGGGGGATCTTGCCGGGCTTCAGGTTTCGGGAATCCGCGATCTGCAAAGGCCGAATTAGCGATCTCTTCCGGTGAAAATCTTTGGCGGCCGAGGGGACGCAATTACGTGTCGCTTGGTAGTGAGGGTCAGCCATATCGTCTGCTCCCCCGCGCCTTCTTCGTCCTCGGATGTAGCCAGTAGATTCTTCTTGTCTGCGTTGGCGGCCTTCTCTTTCGAGGCCTTCTTCATGTGGGCAAGGAGTGCTTTAGAAGCCTTAAAGATCTGGTCGGGGTCGACTGCTGGGCCATCAGGCCTCACGGCGACGTCTTTGGAAGGAGACATTGTGGTAGGGGAGTATGCTGTGGGAAAAGTTGTATAGCACAGCTTTCCAATATCCATCCATCAATATCTTGTATAAAGTACGGATTCTGGACTTTTTCATATTTTATCGATAGCGGCAGAAATTTTTGGATCGGATGGACGGTCCAAACCGGCGGCCCCACTACTTCACCAAGACCTGACCAATTATCTCAACGTATACAAGCAGAGCAGTTCATCCAATCGCATTCAGTCTCTTCTACAGATTTGGCGTACTCTGATAGAACTATCAGCATACATAAGAGGACGGCCAACCCCAATTTATTTTTAAGTGCGAATATCCAGTTCAATATCCGACGCATCAAATGAACGGTAATAGTATGCGTGAGTGACATAGAGTGCTGGACAGGTCTGTCATTAAAGGGTGATTGTTGAAGATGGGTTGTAGCCTTACTATGTATGACATTGCTCCAGCCGGACTGGGCGGGATATTCTTTCAAGGCTTTCAATACAGTAAGTTAAAAACACCTTGATCGATAGCAGTAGTAATCCAGCTGCGAGGTCAGTTCGCTATGGATTACCATGGCCTAGGGTCTGAGTATGCCATCCAAGGAATCCTCCGTTTCACACGTCAGCAGCGGGGGCCGTTGAGTTGCAGACCACGCCGTACACCCTGCATGATTCCAAATTCCAATACAACTGTCAGGGACGGGCACAACCAGAGCTCCTTACTTCGGACCGGAGTCTGGACGGCACGGCGCAGCCTAGCTCTAGGTATCTACGTAGCCTGTGAGAAAGCAGTCCGCGCAGCAACCTGCCAGCCGAACCAGGGCTGTGTTACTGATATATTGTGAATAAGTGACAAATGATATCAGCTGCATATCGGTTCCTGACTTGGATGGATGGAATTCTATTCTGGGAAATCGAGCGGGCTCTGATGACGAAGCTACGAAACCCGGTGGCAAGGACGCATTTCGCCGCCCCCACGGCGCAGCTTGCTGAATGCATGAGAACCACAGCAAAGGTCAGCACAAGCAGTCAGAGTTGGTTGTGCTACGAAACGCATTCCCGCCCTTTTACTCTTCCGTAGTTAGGGGTTCAAAGACGGATGAGCTGAAGATAAAATCGATCAAGCAGGGGCACGGACAAGGATGCTAAAGGAGAAGGCTTTGCGGCAATCGAGACGCTAGGCATCCGGGGTCGCAATTGATCGACGTTGCTAACGCATTGGGACAATGAGAATTGAAGGGGCAAGGTGGTTGACAAAAAACCTGTCATACTCTAACAATACCTATATTTACTTCCATAGATAACTGGCCGTAACTATTTATTCTGAACAAAATGAAATCAGAAATATAATCGTTAGACTGCAAAGATTATGGGATTATGTTTAGTTATTTTTCACTTGCCTTTGTTGATAAATGATTGTTATTTGATCCTGGAGTATTCTAAAAGTATGACAATTTTTTGGTCAACCACCTTGGGGGTGTTGGCAATGGCAGAATGGCAAGGTCGTGTTTATATACCTTGTACATGGTCCGGTGGTTGACACAAAAATTGGCTGACCTCCAGGATAACCATTCACGCACGTTATGAAAGCAACTTATTCGTTTTGAAAGATAGAAATATACCGGCCCAAATTTCGGCTCTTTCAATAATTCAGACAATATATTTCTAATTTTCTATAACTATACGTTTCGCTAGTGTGATATCTGGGGGCGAAGCATTTAATTTATTTCGGACATTGTCCGATGTCTTGCCCGAAAATGCAATTTGACAGTTTCCAGAATGCGGAAAACAAGAACCTCGATGCAAACCTCGAAGTGTGTCGTGCTGCAAAGTACCTCCCTTCCCACCCCCGGCTCGGCGAGCGTGGAGTGTTCACCTCGGCGACTGTGAGACGAGGTTGCACCGGGCTACAAGTACGTAGTATCGTGGAACGAGCATCGTAGTAAGTAACTCATTTTAAAAATACTCCATTCAGGAGAACGCCGACCTTACCAAATACGAGGCAGGTATCTCGTGCGATAAGTACGTAGAAGATTCCCTGCTTTTATCCCATTGCTACCGACGGCGTTAAATGGTTAAGCGGCTCAACCCTTAACTTTACGGTTCAAGGGTCCGGGCCCTAATGCAGGGGTGGAAATATTAGAGTTTTGTTTTAAGAAGCTTCTACGTCCCATTTTCCGGCATGTGAGACTACGGGTAGGCACTTCGTAATATCGGATGGATCAGATACACTTCGCCGGCGTGATAGGTGCCATTCTTGGATTTCGAGACGGTACAGATGACCACGGCCCATGGAAAACCGTTGGAGGGAGTTTGCCACACCCTATGAGATCAGTATAACTTGACTAGGGCTAGAGAACAACGGTCGAAGATGTCCCTTGTCTTCTTTTTTCGGCCAGAGGAAACATTGGATGGGTGACGTCTAGCTCGCCACATCCATGTCAATCGCAACGGCAGCCCGGCCGATACGCGCGGTCATCAAACCAGGAACAACGGGTCAGATTCCAGATTAGGATTCCCCACTACGACGCTGGGGTGGCGTGGCGGCCATAGCTCCCACCTAGTGACCGTGATGCTGCACTTGGTCGCCCCCCGGGCAAGAAGCCCAAACCGCCGTTGGAATGCTTGGCCCTGCCGATATGCAGTGCGGCTTCGACCCCACAACATCTGATACGGGTCAGTAGAGTCGATATGACCATTGCCCCTCCGTTCAGTTGCATTGTGGTAGGCACCCATCCGCTGCATTACTACGCTAAGCAAGTAAGTATATGAAGTAGCACCCGTTTAATCGTGCGTTGGAGCACTCACTAATAACGGTGAACTGGCGGACCGGCGAGCTAGGTAGGGGGGTTTTGCTTAAGATGGAACGAGACGAGGCCCCCTCTCATTTAGGACCAAGGATCCCCGGCTATGGGAGACCTGATGGAACGTGCCCCATCCCAGCTTCTATTCAAAAATCCGAATCTCCTCCTTGGCTTGCCCGAAAGCGTAGCTTCTTGAATGAGCAGAAAGAGGAAAGTCGTATAACATTACGGTAGCTGTGTGATGATATCAGGTGGGCCAGAGAGCGGCTGCTGCATGTGCGCACCTGACAGACGCCACTAATTCCTTGGGGTTGCCAAGCGAGGAAAGTGTGAAAGTAGACGTCCCCCTTATTCGGTCGCTGCATGTGTTTGCTGTGGCACTTGTCTCGGGATTCCACAATAAGGCAGCGAGCAATTCGACGGAGCGACGAACCTTGTCCATTCCATTTTGGGTGCCGAAGGCGTTCAGCTTCACGGTTGTTGGCTCCTCCAGGACAGGAATAAAGAGAGCATTCCCTCACGCATCTCTTATCGGAAATGTTAGTAATCCGTTCCCCCATTTGCCCTTCTTGCTGTCTCCCTGGATGTGGTTCAGGCATCTACCCATGTTTTTGAAGGACCGATTTGATCCCTATTTTGAAGGGTGATGGAGTCACTGTACGTCCCGTCGTATCCGGCGGTGGACTGCTGGAAGCTGATGCTAATATTACTGGGTCGAAGGTCGATCACGACGGACTGCATCGCGTTGGGTAATGAGATCGCGAAGGCGTCGTTGCTTCTCAATGGGTTCGTTCGAGAAGTTCGGGAGGCCCGGGCGGACGTAGATGAGATCTCGCGCGAGCTGCACTCGCTTCAGAGCGTCCTGGATCTGCTGAAGGAGGACACCGACGCACTTCCTCCGCAGCTGGCAGCGGAGACGCGGTCCATCCTCGAGCGTTGCAGCACGGTGGTGGGAGAGCTCGACGATTGTTTTTCGACTCTTAACAGCAACGATATGCCTCGGCAAGAGAAGCGGAGGTTGTGGATCGCACAAGGGAGAAAGGATTCCTCCCGGTTCAAACCGACTCTCGAGGCACACAGAAGTATTATCGGATTTGCGCTGGATCTAATAGAAGCGTATGTATATCACCCGCGGATCCGAGCGCCGCATGCTAACGTAGTCGGACAGAACCAAAATCCGCGGTGAGGCTCCCGACACCGATGGTAGCACAGCAGTCGTGGCCCAGAGACGAGCCCTTGACACCAGCATCATTGAGGATGTGTCTCGGATACTAATGGAAATGGGCTCGCTCCGGGTGAAACTTGCGAAGGAATTCAAAACGAAGCGCTCTGAGTATAGTCTCCGGGATTACGTGAACAGCCTCATAAATTACGCCGAAACGGTGATCGACGGGATGGAAGAATGGGACTCCATCGAACAGGGGGCGTTTGTAGGAGAGCCTCAGTTGTTCGGGGCCTATGTGGGAGACACGCCGGACAGCGCCATCGGACTATACGACGAGCCCGTGCTCAAGACCTTGAAGCATGCCCTAGCTAGAAATGCGCAGACCGAGGTTCACCGAATTAGCGACATCTCAGAAGAGCCAGCGGACGTCGATATCCCGAGCCGAGCACCGACACCACCGCCGAAAGATTTGAAGCGACTCGAACTCCATCGCCGTAGCATGATTTTGCCGTTTGAAGTGGCAATTGGGTCACCGACGAATAGCCAATATGGGGTAGCAACTGAAATCAGCAGCCCAAGCCATGCGTCGATATCACCTTCCTCCCAGAAGAATTCGCGGTTCAGCAGATTCCTGGGAAGTCTGGGGAAAAACTCTAACGGCAGAACAGAAGCGAGGCCCCAAACCGGGACGACTGAGTTGACGGGGGCTCCTTCATCCACAGGGTCAGCAGACCTCCGGCCAACTACCTCGGGAGATATCCGACCATCTACCCCGATCCTGCAGGGTAGTTTAGTGCGGAGGGGCAGCCGCAGGTTATCCGTATCCTTCAAGAAACTACCCCTATGGAACGACCTGGACGAGCTGATCGGCCCAGAGACGGACGCCGTGTTCGGCGTCTCTTTGCAGAAGAGTATGCAAGTTGCCAGAGGGGTTGCGAAGACCCATCATAGTGGTGGCGGACGAGCGTCGCGTCGAGAATACCCCCTATGCGTGCAGAAGTGCTGCCTCTACATCAAGAATGAAGGGATCACGGCGCCGGACATCTTCGCGGAGCCGGGCGACTCGTTCCGCGTGCAGAAGCTCAGGGACATCTTCAGCAAGCCGCCGTCGTACGGCGAGGAGGTGAATTGGGACCATTACGGGGTCTATGACGCGGCCGACCTCATCCTGCTGTACCTCTCGCAGCTGCCGAAGCCGCTGGTGCCCGAGTCGACGGCCAAGAGGTGGATCGTGCTCTCGCGGCAAGCGACCGTCACGGGCTCGCACGGCACGCGGTCCGAGCAGTGCATCGACTTCTGGGAGGAGGCGCTCGGCACGATCCGGGGCCCCGCGCGCACCGTCTTCAAGTTGCTCATCAACCTCTGGGCCGACATCGCCGCCGCCGCCGAGCAGAACGACATGACGGCCGAGCGGCTCGCCGGCGTCCTGCTGAAGCCGCTGATGCACATCTCCTCGGAGAAGTACGAGACCGACTTCGTCCTCGCCCTCGCCTTCCTCATCCGCAAGAGGACCGAGTACGTCGACATGCTCAAGGAGGACCAGAAGGAGGCCAGGTGGATCCAGAAGGAGGCCAAGAGGATCAGCAAGGTCAGCAAGGCCAGCAAGACGGCGGGGCTGGTAGTTAGTTAATTGGGTCGTCACACCTCGTCATCGTGTCGGGAGAGCCCCAGCCGCCCGCCTCTCTGCAGTTCTAGCTGCGACGTGTCCGAAGGCACCGACACGATCAGGCGCGAATTTACACGCCCGTTTTTGAGATGCGGAGCAACGTATGCCATGCCGGGCAAGGGGGATGCGGCAACGGCGGTATATCGACAGTTCCACACCGAATCACCGGGGGGATACCTATTGTCTAGTCTTTCTCACCCAGTTCCACGAGCGGTAGAAGCCTGTACATTCTTTTTTGATTTTTGATACGCGCTGCCGGAAAGCCCAGCGGAAGTAATGATACCCAAGCCACATTTTATTTATGTAATCCCACTCAATCTAATCCCGTCATCCAGGACGAATCAGTTCCCCTTGTCTGCCCTGGCCTCGTCAAAGCGGCTCATAATCACCTGCAGCAGGCATGGGTCCTTTTTTTGCTAGCGTCGAGGTGGAGACGCGTCTGCAAGCCGTTTACGAGGAGGCTGGAATGATGGTTGTAGGAAAACTCCGCCATTGGAACGTTGTGGTGGTCGGTTGGTGATTTGCCAAGGGGCCTCGTTATCTCGTCTTATGTCCGGCGTTCTTAAGAATTGGCAGGGCTCCGATTTTTGTTGCAGACCCATCTCCGTTTAGCGAACCAGTAATGTATATAGATAATTCATCCAGGCGTCTCTACGTAACCACCATGCCATTGAGTATGTAATTCATTCTTGTCTCAATGCTAGAGGGCCATTGGACACGCCTATCACGCTGAACACTTGGTAGGGCGGGTTGCCGTCCTCATCACAACTTCCGTCACCCACTGAGGTCCATGGGGGTGTAAATGAGGCAGCCACATACAAGTGCATCAAGTATGCATAGTCGGCGATTCGTTGTACAATCTCTTGTTCTGATAGGGGGAAGCACCTGCCCCCGATTGTTTGCTACTTTCTCAATTTGAACGTAAGATGAGGTGACAAGCTACGTAAAAAATCCGAAGTTGAGCAAATGAAAGATGCTCATCTATCCGGACATAACTATGCAGGTCATATATACTAGGTAACGCAATGGACAGCAGAAAGCTCTGGCTTCAGGGGGCACATGCCGTATAATTTACAGCGGTGAAGCGCTAGAATCGGGCGCCGAAGTCTCCCGAAGTCCACTGAAGGAGCGCTGAACGAGAGACGGGAGCCAGTAATGATCGGAGGAACACGGGCCTTCCCCCAGAAACGCGCTTTAACGGGGCCCCATAGCCGCGCATCGCGTCGTGTCGCCCGCTAACTTAATCGAATTTTTCCCAGCTTCCGAAGAAGGCCTTTTAAAACCGCTTGATGCCCCGGTCCCCAGCCAGCCAAGCCAATCTGCTGCTACTGTATTATCAGGTCTCCCTTCCGGTCTTATGTATGTCTCTCTTTACCCAACCGGTCACGCATTCCTCAACCCGCGGGCCTATTTTGCAGACCTTTGGAAAAAAGAAGTCCTTGGGAGATTAGATAGTCCTTCTTTTCTGTGCACTTTTCAGCAATCGTTCTTCTGTGTTCTCATCACGTTGGAAATACCCATCACTACCGGGAATTTCGACATAGGAAGTTCGGGCACGGAACTGGGCGTGGGATAAGAGAAAAGAGACTAATACGCAGGATCGGACGCGCACCGCGCCTCCACCCATTTAAGAGACGCGCTGCTGCGGAGCCACTCCACTAACTCACCCGACACCACACCAGGGCAGGGCCTGTGTGTGAGATACCTACTCACTATTTCACCCGACACATAACTTCCTCCTAAACTTCTTCTCGTCTTCGTAAAGACTGAATTGGTCCTTTCTGATGCCTTTCGGTCTATAAACACTATCAAACATGAACTCGTCACCTGAGAGAAGAAGTACGGAGGACGCAGAACCCAGCCTGCCTCCTGCTGCATCTGGCTCCGCGTCTAGCATCGCCGGAACCAAGCGTCCAGCACCTTCACTCCTTCCACCTTTCGAGCCTCTCTCTTCATCACCGGGCTTGCCTCGGCCAGCGAAGAGACATGCCGTGGAAGGGTCAATTGGGTCGAATCCCTTCCGCAAGTATCCCACACCGCTACCAACGTCAAGCACCGGCATCCTCTCGTCATCTCCTCCACACGGTCAGTTGTCGAGACCCGGCCTAGCACGAACACAGTCTTCCGTGTCAGAAAGAGCTCCCTTGTCGGCAGTGCCCTCGGTCGAGCTCAACGAGAATGGTGATATGCTTCTGATGGGACGGTCGAGCAACACGTCTCACTATCAGCTCACGACCAACCGCCTCGTTTCACGCGTTCATGTCAAAGCCCGCTACATCCCGGCGGCGTCACCACTCGAGCCGAACAAAGTCGAGGTCATATGCAATGGTTGGAACGGCCTAAAGCTGCATTGCCAGGGAAGAACGTGGGAGTTAGCAAAGGGTGACACGTTCACGTCAGAGACGGAGAACGCTGAGATCATGCTGGACGTGCAGGACGCACGGGTAATGGTGCAGTGGCCTAAGAAGGACCGATATGAGTCTAACGCACACCTCTCGGACTCTTCGTGGGATGATTCACCGCGTCCCAGACCCCGTACTAATGGGCCGGGGTCGGAGCTGTTTCCTCTAAGTCCCCTCCGGAGACAGACGCGTATCAGGTCTCCAGAGTCGCCCACACCAGCCAACAACTCATCCTCTTCCAGTCTAGATGCATTGTTGTCCCACACCGAGCCGAGTGAAGCCGTCCAGATCTACGAGGATCCGAGTGCAGACGAAGAGGAACCACTCCAGCAGGCTCCCGACGCGGACGTCTCTTTTGCTCAGACCGAGGTCACGAACGGCTTTTCGAGCGACCTCAGCGAACCGGAGGATGACGATCCCGATGAGGAAAACGATCCAATTATCCATTCTTTCGGTCCATTCGGCGCCAACATTTCCAACCGTCTGGCTGCCGCCTTCGCTGACGGGTCGCCAAGGCAGCACTCCCGGATGCCCTCGGGTAGCTCGACAGCTAAGCCGTCCGTGGAGCCCGAAGCGCCGCTCAACCCCAACATCGACGCGTCCGCCGTCGCCAACCATGTCGTAAACCAGCTGGCCTTCTCCCGACTTTCGTCCAATCCCCTGTCAGGCATCATGAATAATCTCCCGGCCGAGGAAAAGAAAGACCTCAGCAAGCACGACCTCCGTCGAATCATCGAGTCGACGCCCTGCATCGGCGTCATTGCGCGCCATGGGAAAGACGCGGCTGGGAAGCCCCTTGAGAGCGAGTATTACTATATTCCCGAGCACGACACTGACGAGTCGCGTCGTGTTGCTGTAACGGATGGCTTGAGGAAGCCAAGCTTGAGGGCTTGCAGGAAACAGCATAAGGTACATACCTACTCGTCTTAGACTCATCTTTCCGAGTTCAGGAATGAAGGCTAACACCGATTAGCAATACTACTGGAAGAAGCCTAAGACTCCATAATGAACTGTAGGAATCGTGTCGGCGCTCCGTTTCTCGAACCTCTTTTCCTAAGATGCATGGCGGCTTCTTTTGCCCTCCCTTTTGTTGCAGAAAATACCCCCTTTTTACATTTCTAGGCTTCGCGTCAGCAACCTATTTGCCGTCATCGTTTTAAAAATACATGCATAGCTGAAGGCGTTCAACGAGTTTGGTATTTTGTTTCTTCACGCACGCGCACCATTCCTCGGCAGGAAGGAGTTGTGGTAGTCGTGTGGGAATACTCCTTTTTTCTTTTTCTTTTTTTCGCTCGCGTGGTCGCGAGACATCAAAGCGCGTCCGCAGCTTGTCAAGCAAGATAGACGAGAGCTTTTACGCGAAAGCTGTATGAACATCAATTACTGGGTTGGGTATATTATGTACAGAGTATGAAAAGGGGGTTCTGCGATTAACGGCGAGATGGGAAATGAGGATAAGGAAGAGAAGAGATGATGTTCGATCCAATGGTGCCTGGTTCTCGCCCGTCCCCGTATCATCCGATCGCCGGCTGCTTACGTATGTATGATGAAGTGTATTGTAGGTCTCCGGGGGGGGTATATTTAGTGGAGCAGATAAGGGGTAATGGGCGTGTCTAGACGCGCATGTCGGAAGGATGCCGACCGATAAGCGCTTATCGTCCATGACCTCCATGTAAATTTTAAGTGACATTGCAGGTGGGAGTTAACTGTCATTTTAGGTGCGATTCCTAGTTGGTACTCCCTGTCGGTCTCTTCCATCCGTAGCGCCTACTTCGTGCTGTTAGCGTGCAGTGATTACGCTAACCCCGCAGATCCAGACCCTGTCCCCACTTCGCAGCTTGCCACCGGGAGTTTACCCAGTTGGCCTGCCATTGGTTTGTATTTACATAACTCTGTTCCAAGGCACAGCAACCTCTTCTCGACTGAAGAGTAACATGACGTTATTAAGCTTTTTAGAGGCTCGAGATATCTGGGCTGCTGGCGGGCAGTTATTTAGTCTCTCGACAAAAATAATTAAGTAGATAAACCGCCCAACTTTACACCTCTACATATTCTTCTCCCTTGTTTCGCCTACAGACCATCAATGCTACTATCTGTTCCTCGGACCTAAAGAAGCCAAGGCCTTATTTGCACTTACTCAGATACTACGTTGAGGTCGAAGAGCAAGCCCTCTCACGGCAAGCTCCATCGCCACCGCTTACTACACCCGCATCTACGCGAGTTAGATACAGACATAGACAGAGCAACGGCACAGCACCAGCAACACCTTGCCGTGACTATTACTAGTCATATATCAATCCCCAAGACGGAAGACACACACACACACACACATCCACCATGTCGCACTTCACGCAGCAGATGTCGGCCCAGGAGCGGCAGGCCAACAGCAGCAGCGCCCCCTCGCGGATCGACATCGCCGCTGCGGGGGCCGCCGTTAAGACCCCGGGCCAGCCCAGCCCACACCAGAAGGAGGACGCCGCGCGCGTCATGAGCCGCACCGACAACTGGAAGCCGTCCCTCGCCCGCCGCCAGAGCTACGACCCCCAGGACCAGAAGCACGAGCTGCAGATGAGCTCCGTCTCCGGTCTCAAGGAGGAGCCCGGTTTCAGCGAGAGGAGCGCCTAGGTTAGAAGTACGGTGTCTGACCTGGCTACCTCGTGCTACATGTGTAGGGACGTAGATAGATTGTTGGTCGCGCGTGGTTCGTAGCAGGCGAGAGGACACGGCGTGGCATAGCATGGCACAGTATGGTAGTTGATGGTCCGCATGAGGCATTTGTCAGCCATTAAGATTGTTTATGGGGTATTTGATTTGCGTCTCGCGGCACTGATTACATGAGACTGTCTCGTTGACTAATTCGTCATCTTCTGGCTTTGAGCAAGTTGGTTCTCAAGGCGCCTGTTCGTCTGTGTCGGCATTCGGCATCGCGCATGGGTGGATCGAATTCAGTTGCACCTTGCCGTTAATGGGGAGAGACGCAGAGGTCGTATTATTGTATGATCTGGAGCATGGGTATGGCTGGCATCAGAGGAGATGATCTGATATTGAGAAGGGAACTTTGTGTCATTTCGCGCACAACTTGACAAATTGCGAACCCCGAGCTGGCAGGCTGGATAGGAAATCCACCTTTCCTCCTGTCTTCTCCAATTACTAGTTTCAATCCTTGATCCCTCCTACCATACTGAAATATGCAGGCTATACAGTAATGAGCTGCGGCGGTTCGACCACTCAGGCAACGCCGTTTCTCTTTTGGCCGTCGACACAGCTTATCGGCGCATCTTTGCGAGGCAAGTCCGTAAGGCACCCGCATTGTAGCAATGATTGGAGCGGTGTGGGGGGGTCTGTGCCACGAGGGACTGTTGCATCTTTTCGTAAGTTGTAACACAAGGGCGACGAGAAGGGGGTGCTCGTTAAACTCCAGTCCCAACGCTTGGCTCCGAGTGATCCGTGATCTTTGGAAAATTTCTCCGATAAGAGGGGCGGAGTCGTTTCAGCTTGGCAGCTGAGGCGGTTTTTGTAAAAACAGCACAACGGAATCCTTCAGGTCGCCCATTGACCTTATCTTAATTGTCCCCTGCTTTTCTTATACCGTATTACATAGCTATTTATCTACTCACCCACTTGTTTGCTTACCTAAGTACTTCTATATACGACGCCGGAACCGCTGTTTTCGGCTTGAAGAGAGGCGGTAGGTGACTCTCGCGTCACGTCACGCGAGCGTCCGACAATGATACCGTATCGGGGACCGTCGACGACAATTCCACCGACGACGACGAGAAGTAGAAGCAGTCCACGATCACCGCCGTCATCACTATTAACATCCTCATGACGACGTCTAGCCGCGCCGTGATAGACGTTTTCAAGCCGGCATGGTTCCGGGAGGACCACGTCACACGGCTCGACATGAACGTGGTCAGCATGTTCTGGGGCGCGGCGCTGGCGCTCGCCATCTTCACCTTCGGCAAGGCGGCGCGGCAGACGGCGCGTTCGTGGACCCGTCACCGCCGCGTCACCGCCTACGTCGCCATGATCTGGGGCGCCTGGGTCACCAACCTCGTCCCCAGCGCCGTCACCTGGTTCCACTTCTACGGGACGATTCCCTCGAGGCACGTCTCCCCCCCTTCTCTCTCTCTCTCTCATCGTTTTGTGTCCGACTGTTTTCTGCCTGCTGCCCACCGAAAAGGAGGTATCCGGGCTGGGTCAGTTTCGGGCTCGGGTTTCTCCTATTCATAGTGTTTCTTTGCCGTAAACCATCTCGGTTTCCTCTTTCTCGGCATTTTCAAGTTATGTAGCTGACTCCGTGTCCTATGCAGCTTCTGGCTTTTCCTCTTTATCGGTAGGCCCGAACCCCGGCGACGTTGAATCGAACCCCCGAAGAACGCTCAGCTAATATGACATGGGGCCTGCCTAGTTCTTTCGTGGTCTATTCAGGTGAGTGCAGCCTCGGCAACCCTGGTGCACCGGGGACCCTCTAAGCTAATGCCGGGCGGCTTCGCTAACGGGGCCCCACTCCCTTTAGATCCAGTTCCTGATGCAGATTATCATCAATCGGATCTCGCTCCTCATGGACGACCCGCTGATGGTGCGGAGGCTGAAGTGGACCGTGTTTTCTATTATCCTCTGTCTGACGACCAGCGTCGTCATTATCTGGATCCCAGCGAGCCTGCAGATATCGCAGACGTGGCACGAGGCCAACGCCGTCTGGGACCGGGCAAAGCAAGCCGTGCTGATGATCATGGACGTGTGTCTCAACGGCTACTTCCTGTATTGCGTCCGGAACCGCCTCATTGCCAACGGTCTGCGGAAGTACAGGTCTCTGTTCCGCTTCAACGTCTTCATGGTGTTCATCGTGGTCGCCTTGGATGTAAGTAGCTAGTCACCTGCACGCCGTCGCGTCGCATGCGCCAGGCGAATCCAATTAACTCCTGGCCCACAGGCGACCTTCATCGGGCTCATGTCGCTCGACCTCAGCACCGCGTAAGCCACCTACCACCATTACTACGAATAATAACCTCGAGCTTGGCCCCAAAGTTCCTTTGAAAGGCTTCACTGACACATATTACCCAACTCCACAGCTATCTGCAGTTCCAGCCTGTGGCGTACCTCTCGAAGCTCTACATCGAGATGACTATGGCGGAGCTGATCCGGAAGATCGTGAAGTCAACCAATGAACTGAACGGCGTGACGTACATCACGACCCTCCACGGCGTGCCCGTGCCCTTACAGCCGCCCCCGGGCTCGGCGGCGCCTCAGCTGCAGAGCCTCGATCTCGGGGACCGCCCCGCGACGCGGCAGCAGTCGGGGACGAAGCCGGATATCGAGACGGGCGTGTCGCTCCACCCGCTGGGCGGCGGCGGCTCTGGCGCTGGCGATGCCTGGCCTTCGAGTCCCGGGAACGGCTTCTGCGCCACGGCCGGCGAGGTGCCGGATGCGGACAGGGGTGAAAGTAGCCGCGCTGGGCGCTGGCACGAAAGTGATGCGAGCTCAACGATGCCGCTGCGTCGCCTTTCGCAGCCCCAGCCGGGGTCCTGGGAGGATATGCGGAGGTATTCGCCGAGTGTATGATTTATGAGTGATGGTCTGATGACTTGCTTGCTTTGGATGGATACGGGCGTCTATGAATTTTACATGATACCACTATAGATTTGAATGTTGGAACGTTTTGGATGATTTTCAGTCTCCCAAACCTTAGATGGTGTTCGTGCCCTGAGCACATCATCTTGTTCTCGATTCTCTCGTCGTCTTCATGGCATCCTTGAGTAAGACACGTTAGCAGTGTATAGTTTATCAAACCAAGGGTATAAGCTTTTGACTCAAGGTGGGTTGGACGGCAAAGCCTATTACCGACGGCATGTTTGACTCACGTCACTGCTAGTCAATTTTTGAGGTTCGAATATGAATGGACAAGTGTAATTTTGATGTTGCTAGTAGCTAGTCGCGGATGAGTATCATCCCATCAGACTAGAAAAGAAGCATCTCCCATGCCGATCCTGCGTTGGACTATCAACGGTAAACTGTTTCCCCCGTGGTCACTGATCCTTTGGCAAACCATCCTCGATTCAACCCTAAGCATAGGCTCCCGCTTCGTGATCTCGCGATAGAAGGGTAAGGCTGGCAGCCGGCCTACCTTGCCCGCGGCAATCCTCGGCCACTTCTGGCCTAAATCTCGGAGAACATCCACACGGCACCACGCCGCTCTGACGCAACAAGGGTGTCCGCATAGTTCACATCAACCTTCAGCAACGAGTCCCTTTGCTTTACCAACAAGATGTACCCGCCGTCAGGATGCTTTCTCACGCAGATATCTCCCTGGTCAACGACCTCAATTGTGCCTTTAGAAGACGAAGTACCAATACCAACTGCAAGAACAGGAGTCAGTCAACAATTGTCTTGCTAGATAGCATTACACATCGCTAGGAGTCCCTGAGTCCGATGTAGGGTCGATATGCAGAGAACAGCTTCCTACGGGATGCCACTCGAAGACCCGGAATAACAGGATATCACGAAGCATTGAGGAAATAGAGTGACTTACGATACGTGCCGGACACCGGATTGCGGAAGCCAAGCCAGCCATCCCGCTCACTACAGGTCCATCGTGCGGTACAGTGGCATTCTGAGTTCAAATGATCTAAGCGCACTTTGCCGTTGGCCAGCATGATAGCCCGACCAGACGCCTTGTGGCGAATCATGTAGGATTTGCCGGGCCAGGGCACGGCCTCCATGACGGCAGGAACGATTGGGTCGTCCGAAACTGTCGAGTACGCCGGTGTAACGGTTCTGCTAGCGGTGCTTGCGATTTGGAAGGCCGTATTAAATTTGCAGGAATGAGTGGTCGTATCCTCGGGCCGTGATGTTCAGTGATGCTACTTTCTGTGTATGGACTGGCGTGGGAAAATCCTGAGGAAGGAGCTCGGAATTTAAGTTGCTTTGTCTGGGAAATTCGAAAGTGGTTAGCATGACATCACGTTGGATCAGGTTGTTGTCCCCTCTAGATGAGGGAAGCTACATGATGGTCTACTTACAGTTCCTTAATGGCTCGATTATCTAAGGTAGTTGCAAAGATGATGTGAAAGGGTCTAAGGATGCGCTTTGAGAGAATCTTTGGCCCGCCCTTGACTTAGGCGCCTAGGCGATATCAAACTGAGAGCCAAGGTATCATAAAGTAATGGACTTTAGATCAATATGTTTGCGCAGGTTTACGCCTATGACTGGAGACAGGACACTCGAGTCCCTGATGGAGCAAGACGAAGACTGCCTTTCGTGTACGGTAAACAGTAGGTTTTTGCTGATGCATGAAGCCATAGTGAAATATCGTAGCGGATGCAGCTAAGGCTCTATGTAGGCTTTACATGTTAACCCAGACACCACTACGGGACATGTCTCTTGGATACGTGAACTCCCGCTTGGTATCGCCTACACGAGGGCATGTCGCTGTTCTGTAGCTTAGGACTGGGGACAAGAGCATCACCGCCAGTGCCAATCATTCTCCTGTCATTATGGGTTTGTCATATCAGGGCGTAGTGTTGGCTTAGCCTCTTAGACCCCAAGGGACGACGACCGCTGATGATCTACGATAGTTTCCACTCCACTCTTGCCTGCTTCTCTATGTCAACCATAGATTGTTTACCACCTCTGCTACTAAGTGCTCAAGGATTTTGATGACTCTACATATCATTAAAGTTAGGACGCTTAGACTTGCCGTGGACTGCAGCATATGTTTCCAGAATTCTGCATTAAATGGCCGATATAATACATTTACGCGTCCATAAGGCTCCTCGCGACGGCCGTATTTCCCCGCCCAGTAACCCAGAAAGTCTGATTAGCGGATCATGACCCGGTCGTAGGGAGTCATGCGGGCAATGCTTCCCGGACTACCCAGAATCTACTTGAAGTCAGGTGCTGTGCATCTCTGGATCGAGGAACGCCATACGAGGGGGATGACGCCAATTACTTATTTCTCACTTCATAGTGATTGAAGCCTCCAGGCCACTCCTCCGTCTCGAGCGTATGTTGGCTCTTTGGGCTTAGCCCTCGGCAATCCGCTTCTTCTCGAAGTAAACGTACGCGGCATGGAAGACAGACGTGGTGTTACCGGCGCGGGGACCCTTCTTGGTGCGGAAGTCAGCAAGAAGCATTGACTGGATGCCGTTGGTTTTGGGCATCCTCAGCTGGGCGTAGAGGTCCCGGCAGAACCGCACCTGCGCCACAACGGGCATCTTGAGGCGCTCGTTGACCTTCCTGCAGATTTCGTCGCACGTGTCGTAGACCTTGACATCATCAATCTCTTTTGCTGGTAGATGGTTATGGCTAAAGCTCGAGGCCGAAGGCGGCGGTGCGACCGCTCTCCCCATAAGGGCAGGGGCTGCGGTAATTTGGGTCGCGGCAGCTTCGATCTTCCGTGTCTTCTTTACAACCGGCATCTTCAGCCCAGCTTGTTGATGAGGTGCCGGACCTGCCGGGAGTCCTTGTCCAGCATCATGCCACCTGTCTTAATGTGATCAAGGTTCTGCTTATACGCCGCGATATCATCTTCGAGCGATGTCTCTGCCTTGCGTTTCCTGCTTGATGAAGTGGTGGCCCCGTGTGCCTATCTAGCTTGAGCGATTGCGGGTACGTTGGCCGCTCCGTTGGCTGCCATTTGGCGCGACTGCGCCCTACTATTGAATTCGTGCGCAGTAGCGTAGATCATATGGGTACGATTCCTGCCAATCTCGTACTCATCTTGCTCAATTTTTGGCGGAGATCGTCCAGCCGTTCCAGCTTGCGGTCGGCACAGTTACACGCTACATATGGGTCATACTATTCTGGGCTCAGATATTCGGGACCATATCAAAGATGCTCCATTCGTTCAGATTGTCAACGCATATCAGTCCTTCTGTGTCACAGGTTCTCCTGTCGAGTGAAATGATTATTACCTGCATGAAAGTCATCGATTCTGGATCCCTGAATCTGGCCGTGTTGTCACAGATGAAGCACGTAAGTTTCTATGAGATAGATCTACGCGTCTCCAGATCCCGGGAAGGTATCAGAAGGGATACATACTGTAGGTAGCAATGTGAATCATCAGGGTGGTCTGGACTACTCAGTGAAGTTCACCCGCGTTTGAGCTACGTGCGCTACAAGGGCCACCCCAGATGACTTCAACGTAATTATTGCGAAGTATGCATTCAAAGCGACCTGACTCATGGCCGCCAGGGGTGAGCCTTATTAATCTATGTAGAAATAATGAAGCTAAAAGGGATATTACGCGAAAACAATTAACATTGCTGCAGCCAGTTAACCCCTTTTCGTGTTATTGGAGTAGGTGTCTGCCGCACCACTTGAATGATATAAATTGCACGTAGTTCACAGGAAGAATCGAAGCTGACCACTCCTACATTTCGGGAACACCGGGAGGAGCTGATCTGACAAATAACTCTGGGACAATGCCTTTAAACCTTTCGTAATGCAGTTTCAAAGTAAGTGGTCCAATGAGGTCCCGTCCTTTTACCATATCGCTTTACTCAGTAGTCACACATCTAACCAGAGGTTACCTTCGATAACAACCCTACCTGAAGGCAGGACTTTACATGTTAAGCCAATGCGGTATCTTAGCGTGACACCTCGTGATACATCTAGACTCCAAGGCCCCACGACAGTGAGCTTTGAAGCAAATGCTACCGGCTTATGGCTTGAGTGTCATGATATTCCTCAGCCTAATTCTGTATATACATAAGACTCTGAAAACATGAACACTTGAGCTACTCGGTGCTTTTCCAGAGGCTTGTCCTTGGCCAGGGTTGACCTGGAGACTGCCCATCCAAAGCATATTCCCCCAAGGAGTAGTTTTAGGATCGACTCGCCGGGACTTGTTTCCATTTAACCGTCCTTTCGGTATATATGCTCTTGGTAGTAGCAAGGGCGGTTTGGCGTCTAAGGCACATGGGATATAGCCGGCGTGGAATATAAGAAACTCTGGCCTGTAATATCTGTCTTCGGTAAGCAAGGTTGAGCTTCCATGCAGTGATATTGACAGAAACTGCCTCCATGGTACAACAAACCAAAGCCAGATCAAGGGCAGCACTTCCTTCGACACTCTCCGATGCCACTCAGCACCCTAGAAGTGGTACTAGATATTCCATGTCCATGGAACAGCTACCCTCTGAAGGAACCCGGCACGCTGACTGCGGAAATCTCGTTCCCGATAGCCCAGTACGCGAGATAGGACGACTGAGGGATGCCGAGTAGAACCTGGTGCGCGCTGCTGCCCGGCGCATGTCCCGTCTCCAGCGAGTTCAGGAACGCTCAGCAGTCGACTAAATACTGGTTAAGTCTTGACCAGGACGAGCCGCGGAGAGTAGAGTTCATGCGAATGCAGCAAGGAGGCCACTCCCGTTCTTTGGCTCATAGTGTCACAACTGACTAACAAGGTATTTCACCGCCGCCAGATACTGGACGGTGATGTCTATAGCACCACCGGAGCAGGCCAGCATATGTCTGCCCCTTCAGGATGTCCAATGATAGTGTGGCGCTCCTCACAATGGCGCCCGTATGCAGACCTGAAGTGAAGGTGGGATTTGTCGTCGTCCTTGCCTAGTCCTGTTGCATCCTTGCCCCCTACGTCCCGTCCGAAATCTATATCAAATCCTTTCGTAGCTTTACCAAGCGGGGGGCAGCGCCGCCAAAATGTAGGTATACTTGTTCCATACTGAAACCCGTCACCGGGCCAGAACCTAGGACTGGGGACTGTCGTGGGAATATAGGCGCCAGAGTATATCGTGATTCGAATCAAGGCGTTGATAACTGTCGGACGTCGGGTGGCGCTGGGGCGGGTGGACAGAATAGCAATGAAGGTGACGTATGTCTGCTGGTTGGCGACGATCCACGCGAGTCCCTCGTCGGACCTTCCTGACGAGGGCTCCGTTGCGACCTCATGTTGGAAGCTGTAACACGGCGTAGGGATGTGTCGAGCTATATTTTGCTGATGGGTGTAGGACAAGAAGCTAGAGCAAATTTGTACGAAGGATAGATTCCCCCTAGCCCCAACGCGCATTTAACCATCAGCGGCAACTGTAGCGGATGTGAAGCTATTCAGCAATACTCAACATCGTGGCTTTATACTGCTTGGCTGAACAGAGTAGCCTTTTTGCGGGATCAGCGATGACACGCCGCGAGGTTACCGTCGAAATCCGGTACGTTGACCATAACGATGATGCCCTGCCTGGATGGTATGCCGGCATAGGGCAAGTCTACGTTAAGATGCCCCTGAGCCTGCCCAAAGGCCTTTACCTGGGGCTATCGGACCTTGGCTCAAATTATAAACCTATATTTCCTTCTCGTTACTCGTAGCTGAGCTCTGTGGACCTGCGGAAAGCCAGACCGTGTTCCCCCGGATGCGAGAGGTACGAATGCATATGGTGTCCCACACCTTGTGCCTGGCGAATGAGCACTCTGAATGTGGTGCGTCCAGTGCTGACTCTTTCGTCTATCGAGCAGTGTGGTGAAAAAGTGGAGGAGGAACGAGCCGTTAGGGGGGAATTTCGTATATGGGTGGTGACAAAAACTTTTGGTTTCTATGGAGCGACGGAAGTGTGATATCCTTTCAGCATCTCGGTCGGCGACTTGGCCCCCTGAAAGATAGTATCTGATGTTCTCAAGCCTCCGAGAGTTGCGATTGAGCGGTCGATCGCTTCAGGAGGGCGCTTGAGTTCCAAACCAGGGCTAAACAGTTAGTCTCTGAATTTCAATGGATGGGGGAACTCTTATGTAATAGACGGCCAGGCACATCGACGACTCCCTACAGAGGATAAGAGAGAGATGGGGTTTGCATAGAAAAACTTCTGCTCCGTCGCCCAGTATGTATCTACCGAAATAGACGTCGAGACTGAGCTGAAACCCGGCTGACAGACCCTGCTGACGCTCTTCGTAGCTAGCGCGACGGTCGGAATTGCTTAGATAGCCGGAGCTGGATATTAGCCATACCTACTTGGAGGCGAGGTGCGAATAGCCAGCTATCCTCAAGGGAGATGCGAAGGTTGAGTCTATGTTTGCGATGATTATCGACGGCGACGTTGTTGCGCTTGAAGGCTGGTACCGTCAGGCTTTCAAGCTCTGAACCGGGGTCCGACACAAAGCTCGACTACGAACAAGTTGTAAGATACTACCGCCCTGGTTCAGATGCCAAACGATACCAGGGGAAACAGTCCTTCCTATCTGACTCCCCTCCAAGCGTTGGGAGGGTGGTTGGTTGGTTGGTGTACTCGTCGCGGGTTGCAAACTTCCCAGGGGTAGTTGGCGTGGAGAGACTATGAATCTAGTTAAAGACAAAATACATAGTTTTCTAGGCGTTTTCTTCTTTTATTGGAGAGGTCACCATCGCTCCGTTATCGCCAAACGTGCCGTACTCGGTATATATTGCTCAGGCACCCCGTACCTCCCAGTGTTAAACCGAAGGGATCCATGGGTGATCTACAAATACTATTCCCTTCTCCCTTTGGGGTTCTCGATACGCCGGGGCGGTCGTTTGGAATTCGGGCCCCTTATCTCGCGGTCTTTCAAGTCCAGTGGAGGGTTCCAACAACGGGATGATCGTCCCCTCCCAGCTCTCTCCGCGAATAATGGTCGGTCGAGCTGCCGGCTGTGAGGCTTCTGCGACCGACGCAAGGTCTTCATGTCTCACCCGTCACCAGGCTCTACAACGGCGCTGGAGTCGGCTCTTAATCGGTCGGCGACGTCGGATAGGAAGTAGGGAGGACTTGTGACTATCGGGAGGAGTGTAGAAAGGAGTGTAGAAAGGAGTGTAGAAAGGAGTGTAGAAAGGAGTGTAGAAAGGAGTGTAAAAAGGAGTGTAGAAAGGAGTGTAGAAAGGACTGTAAAGAGGACTGGTAATTGTATCTCCCGTAGGATCATTGCTGTTATGCTCGTCGAGATCGTATCTGCCGCGACAATGCACTGATGCTACGGAGCAGCTCAAGGAGTTCTCGTTGGATCCAGGATCTTGGCTTCGGATCTCCTTCTGTATTTTGAGGTGTATCAGACTATTCGTCTCTGCCAAAAAGGGTACGTGGAATCGCGGTACTAAAGTAGGATTGGGTCAGCCTGGCGTAGAAATATAGCTGTGATCAGAGATGGAGTCTCCCCAGCACAGAGTCCACGACGGGGATCCTACTTCTGTGGCAAAAGGACCAGAGCTCGACTGAAGCGACAGACTCCTTCATAACGGAGATGCGGATAGATACGACGGTTGGGTTGAAGAATAACGCCAGTCTTCTGGCGGCATTCCGACGGTAGGAGCTCAAATAGAACGACAAGGAAGTACTCTGGTGCCTGTGAAAGTGGATTCGTCCGATAGAGTCCCGAAAAGCAGTATACGAACTTTGTCAAAAGAGCATTAAGAGATGACGTACACTCGGCAATGGAATTTCGAGACACCTAATATCAAGGATACAAGAAGGCGTTTGTTAGTGGTACAAAGAGGCCGTGCAATGTTTGAAGAATAATTACACCATCTTTTCAAGCCCAGAACGCGTTCAGAAATAGCATAGCTATTTGATATTGTTCGAAAACCGCCGGTAACTTTCTCCGCGAAGTTGCAGCCGTGGTCTCGAAGCACTGGTAGACGAGTAGTTGCGAAACTAGAGGACAATTGATTGGTGAGCAGTTGCAAAGGAAGTAATTCTCGCCGACGAACTCTACCTATGGATGCAAGTATGATGGAAACATTGCCGTTTAAACAAAGCTTTCGCAAAACATGTTTCAGTAAGCCAAGAAGCAACTATGAAGAATAGAGGTGCTCGGATCTGGGAGTTATAATTCCTGTCATGGCCCCCTATCTATGAACTTGCCCTGCTCTGAATCCTTGGCCTTTTTTTCCTATAAGCGACCCTCCCTAACTTCTCTGTCGACCCGTAAAGACAGCAGCATTCATGGCCAGGCATTCAGGCACATGCTGCCTTAGGCAGCCGCGATGATAACTTCTCCACCAGCACCGCCGGCGATTCCTGCGGCCGCGCCGGCGCCGGCCTCGTCGTCGTCGTCGGCGGGGCCGTGATCCTGGCCCGGAGCGTGGTCGTGGCCACCGCCGTCCATCTCATCGTCGTCTCCCTCGTTGGGTTCCTCTTCGCCCGGGTTCTCCTGCTCCTCCTGAGCTCTTAGGAATTCGTTATAGAGTCCCTGGGAAGGGCCTCGGTGGCCGTGTACGCTACGATGGTGATGTTGGAAGTTATTGAAATTTGTAGCCCTATAGGTGCAGCCGGGCTTGCTGCACTGCACCTGCGGGCCGTTTGCTGCCTTTTTGGCGAAAGCGGATTTAGGGTTGTGCTTCTTGTTGATGTGAGTAGGGACACTAGATCCCTTTGCCGAGATGGTCTTCTTGCATATGTTACAAAACCATCGGGTACCATCATTAGTGTAGTAGCCATTGTATTCCTTGCGGCCCTTTTTGGGCTTGTTAGTTCTCTTAGGCGGCATCTAGGGTAGCAAAGCGTCAGCAGATATTCTGTAGGACCGGAAGAATTGAGGTTACGTACCTTGAGCTTCTATAGGTCAAAGATCAGGCAACGGGAAGTCGTGCCAAGTTACCAATGCGAATTACCGATTCGCCAGTAAAAGGGGTCTCGTAAACGATGACAAGGTGGGACAAATGATTGTGGCCAAATGGGTGAGATATCCACAAGGCTGTTGAGAGTTGGCGCAAAAGTTGCTATCGTACTACAAAGGAGGAAGATTGTGGATCGATGGAAGTGGTAATGAAGTGAAAGTTCTGCGCGAGAACTGTTGTTGACAATAACCCCGAGGTGAGGTTGTGCCCTTGTTGCCTTGGATACCTTTGCCTCGGCGACTAAGTCTGCAGATATTTGTAAGACTGTTCAGAGTCGGCGTAAAAGTTAATATGGCACTACGAGGAGGGAGACGACATTGGCATAATGAAAGTGGGATTGAGTGAAGTTAAAAGTCGGAGTAAGAAGGGAAGGGGGTCGGCGACTTTATGGTAGGGTAAAATCCACTGCCACGTACTTTGTTACGGGGACGGGCCAGTTGTCTGTTACTGAGAATTGTCCCTACTAACGGCTTATGGCCATGAGGAGGATATGATAGCCTTCGTCTTCTGAATAGTATTTTTGTTGTAAAGGAACCGAATATTCTGAATCGAGGACCAAAGGGAAAGGTGCTGGCGATGATTGTATGTGACGGTCTTTGCCTTGGTGAATAGCCTAGTCTCGTAAATGAGCCGAGTACTTTCGAATCGGCTACGAGAGGGGAGGGTCTTTGCGACAAGAACGACGAACTCTCGAGTGAAAATATGGATGTCCTTGCTCTAGGAGGTGGTAATGATGGTGTTAGTCTCCTAAATGAGGGTAGTACCCGAAGACAATATGGGAAGGCAGATCGTATTCTGGGGTTGAAAAATGCCGACCTGATGCAAAGGGAGGTTATGTCGACGAAGTGGAAGAGGGTGGTGATGTCGACGAAGTATATGTTGCTTATATGTAATTTGAGAGATGTTGAGGAGGTGATTGGAAGAGCGAGGACGACGAGGGAGATGCGAAAGTCTGACGCAAATTGCACTTAGCGCAGTAGTTAACGGTATAGGTGGCCCAGATGCCAATTCCGTTTTTGATTCTGGTTTCGGTTTGCAAAGGCAAGAACTTTAGTGTACCCTTGACTCGGTTAAAACGTAATAGACCCCCCAAGGCCACAGTTTTACAATAAAGCGTTTCGTCGAATAACAGCAACGTATATGCATTTCTTTCACGGGTTTAGTCTGTAGAGGCAGTATATGAGCTAGTCTGTTAAGCAGTAATATTCTTAAGTGCCGGTAATGAAACAGATATCCTAACTTCTTGCTCATACGGTCAGATCGCTGACAAAAGGGGCTCCTACCTAGATCTTCCGTATGATGTCTCTACTCGCCGTCATGGCGCCAATTGGCCTAGCGGTAAGGCTACGAAAGCTCTGATGCAATCTTGAACGGAACCTGCGAGACTAGGATGAAACGGGGCGAGGTCAGGACGCTGATAATCGTCCAGACGGCGGGAACGAAAGAATGAGGTACATATACAGAATCCTCTTTAGTCAATGTTCGTTGGAGGACATACTACACCCCGTTGATCGTTGCCCGCGTCACCATTCCACCTTCATACTGGACAGTGCGTTCATTTGACCATAAGGAGGAAGTAGTGTGAATGGACCCAACTCCCATACCTCTACGGACATGATTTATTCGATGGATACCTACGTAGAGGATAATTTCTAGCCTAGCAAGCCCCCCAGTGCCCTAAGGGAGGTCGGGGACTTGGTCCCCATGGGCGTTAATTACTACAACAACAGCATAGTCGCCGTCGTGCTTGTAGATCCGTATTCTGTGGTAGGGATGGTATAGGAGCAGCTCACAGCCTTGGTGCAGATAATCCTGCACTCGCAATTGTATTCAAGAAGGGACGTTCTTACAGGATTACTGGTGGCATAGGTATCAATACATACAGATAGCCTTCCAGATTAAGACGTCAATTCCGTCTCTCGCTGGTCTGCATATTCCCCAGTCCGCATGAGACCTAGACTATCCCATGTATAATTAAATATGGAATATGTCTGCTGGGCCCGGGTGATGGAAAGTATTGTGTGTTGTGTTGCGATTCTACTCCTAACAGATTCCAGCATTGTAACAGGCTTTTACGCGCTCCATCCATGTGTGTATGGTATATTGAAGCTTCTCCTATTTCTGAGCTTGAATCCTTCCGCATCCAGAATTCCTCGGGTATTGACTGTCACTTGTAGGGAGGAGGTAAAAGTTGCTTATAGGGCTGGTCTGTGTCGCTTGGCATACGATGAGGATCTTTCGTACTCAGGGTAGCTCGCTATAGAAGTGATATTGCTCGACGCAACTGATGGTAGCGAGAAGCTTCTTTTATTTGAGGCGACTGCTGCTGCTGCTGCTGGTGCGGCGAGTGCCAGGCGGGCCAATTCTGGTCAGAGGAGTACCGACTTCGCTGGACGTCATCCCGGCCTGACGCTGGACGCTGCCTGCTCGGCACGAATAGGTTTTAGCTATGTACTCTTTCTCATAGTCTACTCTCTATAATGTCATGCCGGGGCTAACCGTAGATTACGAGAATGTCCGGTGAAGAGTGCATATGATGGCAGGAACGTTTCTAAATACATGATAGGGTTAGGTCTCAGAATGTCGCCAACGCCAAGGGGATATTGCTTGGTTGTTTTGACTTACTAAAGCACTTACAGTCTAAAACCTGCTGCTTCTGAGTCCGACTGGCAAGGTAATAATCACCGTCATCTTCCTGATCTATTACATGGATCCTTGCCCTCGTATTTGTCACTTTGTTTATTGCCCTTGCTTTGTCCCTCGTGTACTAGCCTTTGTGGCACCAACTGACCGATACGACGGTGTCTCGGCTCAACAGAATATCCCGTGGTGTTGTAGCTGCAGTAGTGGCCGAGGACATAGGACTATTTGAAGTATTGGGATATTGCCGTTAAAGGTCTATAGGACCGCTTCGGGTCACCACCTATTAGAGAGTTAGCTGCAGCGAATATTCCGGTAAGCTGTCGTTGTGTTATTGCGCCACCGCTAGTCGCTGTAAGCATGGTAATGCTCCTTGTGGAAGTATGTCGGCTCTGGTATAAGTCCCTTGGCGACCAATGTGTTAGGGAGAGGGTGAGGATACTTCGCAATGTGGACACTATCGCTACTGTCGCTTTTGTATGGCTCGCGAGGAGTGAGGATAAGGCTGTTTCCGGAGCATGGGAGGTTCTCGCAGTCATGTCGGTAGACACGAGGCAATGGTGTCATCGTTTCGGGGAATACCTATACTCCCGTAAACCCGGGGCGCGTAAGGAAATAGGAGTTGAATGTGGGCTGGCCAGGATTAGTAGTATGAACGCCAGTAAAAAGGACCGAAATAAAAGAGCTTGGAGATGAAAGGCACGGCAGATGAGTTGCCTGTGTGCAGAGATGCACGCAACTCGGGGCAGGCAAAAGAGAGTCGACGACAACTAGTTGAATAGCTCGGAAATGCATGCAACATGGTAACGATAGAAGGATGTTGTAGACAGCCAATTAATCTAAAAAGAACATACATAACTTGGGGAAGGTACAGAGAGCCGACGACAACTAGTTAAGTAGTCCAGAATGCATACAACTTCGGTAAGGATGAAATGATATCGTCGATAACTAATTAAGTAGTCTAGTAGAACCCACACAACTCGGGGAAAGTACAGAGAGGTCGTCGACAACTAGTTGAATAGTCTAGAACCTGCTGCGTGGAAAGCAACGGAATCCGTTCCACCGAGCACCCAGTGGAATGGATTGCAGCATATTCACCAGCCTCTTATTTTCAATCGATAGATTTGAGAAGTTTTACGAATGAACGGCTACGGCGTGGACAATGTGGACATCGGTCTACTAACATTTTTGCATGACAAGAACCGCGATGGTCCATACTCAGTCGGCTCTGCACCCGGTATATTTCACGAAGATATGGCTGGAAGCTGGTAATGTGGCGTGTCCGCAGTTGTGGTAATTTTGGTCAAGGCGCTAAGATGACTAAAGGCCTTTGATAGGTGGCCGTAGGATTGCGTGGATGAAAGGGTTAATAACCTACCTATGGCTGCTCCCATCCAATGTTTGGAGAAAAGTAACCTAGTTGCAACGCATAAAAGAAGCAGCTCCAAAAGAATTGCAACGAGCTGCTGACATGGTAGCGTCTTCTGGTTCATCATTGGAAACTTTAGCCGCCATTAAACATCCTGATCCGTCCATTTCGTTACCTTCGAGGTACCACCTAAGGGGGCGGGAGCGTCAGAACGGCTAAACTTGAGGGGCTGGTCACCTCAACGCCCACTCCTGCCGCAGCGTCACAACTTAGAAAGAACTGATATCCATAGCTCATCATCAAACCGCGAGGGCTGAGGGCATACGCAAAGATGGGAAGTAGCCTGACCGTAGATTCGGTTGGCGAGAAAGCCTGCCCGTTGACTTGGTTAACAGGGAAGTCTGCCTGAGGATTCAGTTAGCACTGATCATGGATTGGCACATATTTCCTAGCCGGAGCATGAGAGGCCTTAGCGAGAGGTACAAGCCCCTTAGCAGGGCATGGGAAAGAAGGTCACGAAGGACCCAAGCACAAGTCACATATACTGAGGATATCACGGTTCGAGACATACAAGGTACACGACATCCGGAACGAATGGAGAAACCTGTCACTTGGACAATTACACACAAGTCATGGGGGCACATAGCAGTACTGTGACGAATTTCTGAAGGCTTGAGGGCTCTAGCGAGGTCTGAATGGCTTTACGGCAACCCTAGGACCATGAGGGGGTGTCAGCAGTTGTGGTGATTATGTCAGGGCATTGAAGGATCGAAAAGGGTCTTGATAGGTTGTCCTAGGACTGCAAGGATAAAGGGGTTAACAGCTTATTTGGCTGCTCCACTCAACTATTGGGAAAGAGTAACCTAGTTGTTAGCACAGAGAGAAGCATCCACAGAAGGATTGCAACCATTTGCCAGCAAAGCACTTTTTCTTTCAATTAGAGGGCTACAGTCCATTATTGCCATCATGTCCATCCCGGATAGCTTCAAATGGATGGATATGCAGAGTCTACAAGATGGGGTGGATGGATTGCGCGCCAAGATCGCGCAATGTCATGTCCGCGCGGTAGATCAGGTTGTATGGCTTTCAAACTCCTTTAACAGTTGATGCAGCTCGGGGAAGGTGAAAATAAGTCTTTAGCAACTGGTTAAGCACTCTAGAAGAGCGCTCGCAACTCAAGGAAGGTGAAGAGGCTTCGTAGGAAGTTTTATGTCGTAGTCGTTCGGGAGGAAGCACTGTGTGGGCTTTATGTTCTAGAGGCAAGTTGCAGGGACAAGAGGAATCTATTCGGGCTATGCGAAGGTCGTAGTAGAGGTCGGGGAAGGAGCAAGGGTGAAGGCACATATTCCTGAATACAAAGAAAGGTCAGGATTCAGACTCTACTAGTAAAAGGGGAATATTGGTGTGTACTCTGCCCGTCCAGAAACGCTAATACCCCGAATGTATCCTCTCTGTAGGCCTACCGCGTAAGTAGAATGCTTGGGTATGACATCCTCTGCTTTATGAGGTAGCCGAGCCGGGGTTTGGGAGTTCTCATTGGAAGATTGTCTTTCCTAGTACGCATAGTGCTTGAAGGGCACCCGGAAGGATTGTGAATCACCTCTGCTGGCTTGTCTGAGGCTCATATCGATAGTAATCTTGGTCACTAAGGTAGTACCTCTTGGGTCTGGGATGACTGTCTTGAGGTGTCCAGTTATCCTCGAGCGCTTATGTTTTGTGCGGATACAACGTTGCTATCTCGAAGGAGAATCGCCCATGGAGAGTTGGGAAGACATCCATTTCGTATAGGTTAGTGGAAACTGTGCCAGGATGGAAAGTCCTGCCCTGGAGCACGTAGAGCGTTTGAGAAGCTACATTAAACAATACAAGAATAAAGCGTGGCTATGGAGGGAATGTTCGTGGAATTAGGCTATATCTTCTTAGTCACAATAACTCACACTGTAGTAGTGACAAAGATGCATTGCATTCTTATCTAGGCATGCTGGTGAAGTCCCCACTGGACACGTTGTTAAAGCGCTACGTAACAACATTATTTTCATGCTGTAACAACCTCGGGCCTGCAGCACGATAGCCACGTCATGCCTGTTATGGCTCGCCCATTTCGAAGGGGCGGAGAACATATTACCCGTCCGTGCGGCACAAGCTTCTCTTACTTGATACCTCTGTTTTTGTTCGGCCGACCTGTCCGATTATAAGCCTGTCCAGGACAGCATATACTAGAGCACTGTTCTTAAAAATGTATATTTATCCAGTTAAGTTTGGGTGGAGCTCTATACCCATCCAAATGTAGAGGTACATTTATATATATCTAGGAAAGCAGCCATAGCTAAAGAGGGATGGCTACCGGAGGTAGCCCTGGGTGGTGCGATACGTTGGCTGCTTGATAGGTGTGGGGCTACGGCGAAGTCCCATACTGGGTTTATTCACCGGGCGGTTCGATTTTGTTCCGCCGGTTCACCGATGTTGTTCTGTTAGGGCTGTCCGATTTTAATTCTGCCCGGCCGGTCCGATTTTGCCCAGACGGGAGGCAGTCCAGTTTTTGTTCGGGGGGCCGTTCCGTATTTGTTCGGCCGACCCACTGTTTTTGCTCCACCCCCTCCGTATATTCCGCTGGTCACCCAGGACAATTCCTCCGTATTTCTCAACATCTCCGTACTTCCCAACGCCTCCGCTTTTCTTTAATCTACGGGTACAGATTGGACTATTCAAAGAAAAAGCCTGACACTTTTGTATGCCTTAACGAGTAGTGCCAATCCAATCGCATAATATATCAGAGCGAAATCCTGCGCTTGCTTAAAGGCGGCCCTAACGACCTACCCTAATTCAACTACATAGATCTATCCATGCAGTACATCATTTACGTCGCATGCCGCATATCATTTAACGAGTAACAAACGTTAGAAGGGGCCAGTACCGCTCGATCCCTCCATCAGTTTCAACCCGCCCGTCCTCTTTAGGAATAGCACCTTACCTAATTGTGTCCAGGAGAGTCTAGCCTTCTCACCTGATGTCACGGAAAAGGGCCCCCCTATTGAGCTCATTAGAGCTTCAGGGATCAATCGGAACAACGTTGATCCTCTCCGGAGCCCTATATCAGTGGATCACCCACAACTAGTGGGATCACCGGGTTTGTAGCTTTCTAGATATCAGACAATTATCAATATATCCCCAAGAGCTGTACATCTGCTCCCTAGTAAGTGTGACACCTGAACTACGCGAATTATACATTTTCAGGCTACCTCAACTGCTTAGACACGGAAAATGGAATGCTGAGGGCATGCTTTGTCGTATACAAAATAAAAACGTGTCGGGGTCATGCCCTTCGAGCCATCTCGCTTTTTAAGACTACAGACGATGATACGAAGCCTAGAAAGCTTGGAAGGCGTCTTAAAATACTCGAGGCAGGTGCAATGTTTCTGGTGGTTTACTTGGAGGAGCTCACTGGTTCGGCTGTGCTTTTCATCTAGATTGCTGGGGGCATGCCAGGCCCGGTCCGAGACGCTGTCAGGAACTGTGATTCTGCAGCCGACCTTGTTTGTCACAAGATTGCCACAATAGCCACTGAACGTTTCATGATGCGATGTATTTCTGATTTGTGACTCGCGATATGGATGACTGTAGGAATATATAACTATATTACGCTTGAATTACTAACGCAGTTTGAGCGCCCGATCTTTTGCCATAATCTAAGAATGACTATTGATTTGGCTTTCTGCCGTAGAAGTGGATGACTTGGCTTTCAGTCTAACAGTAAGCTTAACCGCAGGTGAGGACTGACAGAGGCCGGGGGCGACTTTATAGGATTATATATATTCACGCAGCTGTGCGTTGACTGCATACAAGTAGTGATTAAGCCGGGATGAAACGAGAATATCATCTATGTTAGGTTGGATATTTTGCCTGGACAAAGAACATTCTGAGTCATAGCAGAAACAGCAACAGCTATATTATTGCGCTTAATTGCTTAAACATTATATTAGAAACACGAATATAACTACGTAATTGTTTAAAACACCATATTCTAAGGGTGAGCCCGCATATAGTGTAATCTCTTTTGAGTTTGTGAGGCTCACCTATGTCAACCCGTTTCTACTGACTTCCGGGATTGATGCAGGTTATGTTCTGCATTAAAGGATAGAGTCCTAGGTGATAACACCGTCGCTGTATACCAAGGGGCCGGGTTAATGTAGAGATAGGGCCTAGGAATCACCCTTTGTCTACCCCTTCTTTCCCCCTTTCTAAGCGAGAGAGTAGGTGCCGGTACAAAATCTCTTTTCTGAAGCGACGCTCAGAAGCAGGTGGGGGCAGCTGTATCGGATAACTAACCCCGCAAGCTCTTGAAGGAATTCCTTTACCGGTTCTTTTGATATGTTACTCAAAATTAGACTGTCAATAAATGACCAGTTCATAATTTCTGGTTCTGGAACAAATACCAATGCGCACACAGAGAAACTACATGTTCATAGTGTTGATCCCTGTCTGCGTCCGTCTGACCGCTCTGCTTCCCTTAATGAGTGAATGTAGCCGTTAGAGTTTCCCTTCTGAATGTCCCTCTGAGGCTATTTCTCCCCACCTGCTAACCAATTTTAATTATATATGTGAAGATACGCGTAGCTCATCTGACTGTTATTGGTGTGTTGATGTGTGTATTACTAACTTCGTCTGGATGGATCAGATTGATCCGGTTCTGTATATCGAAATACTAGCTACATGTGGGGCGCCAAGCCCTAGTGCGGACGTGTTAGGGTTAGTGTTGCACGGGCCAACCAATCAGGTGCATGGCAACGCACCATATGCCAACAATATAAAATCCAGAGGTCTTTGAGGGCTTATCTCGGAATAAGCCAACGACCGCCAAGATGTCCCTGAATCCTAATTTGCTGTTAGTCCGATGGCGAAGAGCTATGTATGATGTGAGGTCCGGGTAACCAACACACAGCTCCTTAGGTATAGTGAATGGGACAGGGGGTTCCGCACAAGGAGGGAGATTCATTGAACGGACTGAATACAAAGGTATCTCTGTCTAGGAAAATTTGTAAACCATGTCTCCAGTGTGGTTTTCGACGATGACTGACGAATGTTGGTTGGACCCGCCTGGCGTGACTGAGCAACCATGGTTTTAGATTTAAGAAGCAGTACCTAGCGAGGCACATACGCCTTCAGTAACAGACCTAGTACCCGGGAGCGAAGGATATTCATACTCTCCGTCGTTTATTAAAGAGAATCTCTACCTCGGGCACATGAGCTTTAGCAACCTCAGGCCGTTTTCTCCTGCAGATATCCGAGTTAACCAGTGACTCCTGCTACGACAAACGGAAAGCAAAATACAAAATTTTCTCCCAGCCCGACGGTTACCACGTCCTCCCCCAAGCCATCATCCGTGCTCACGGATAAGGCGCGACATTCCGAAACACCTTGACACCTCAAAATGGATGCTGGTCAGAAGACGTTTGACTATTATGCTGTTCTCTGCATCGAAAATCCGGATTCAGCGGATCAAGCCTCGATCAAGAAGAGTTACAGGCAACTGGCCCTCTTGAGACACCCCGACAAGAATCCCAACGACCCAGAGGCTACAGCTCGATTTCAGTTGGTAGGTCACTGAGCTCCAACTCTTCAAATCCATCTAACATACTGCTCTCCACCAGCTCAACACGGCCTACGAGACTCTCAGCGACCCGGCAAAACGAAGACTCTACGATGTGAAGCGCAAGTCCATCCGCCCGGAGACCGAAGGCACTGACACCCACGATCGGGGATGGTGGAATTTCTGGTGGCATCGCAGGACGAAGGCAGACGCGAGAGCATTCGGAACTGGCCAGGATCGCATGCCGTACGAGACACGGCGCCAGCGCGCCGAAGATCGCGACAGGGCCGCAGCGGACTGGGCCAACCGGGAAACCCAAGAACACCTCGAGAAAATGCGGGAAAGCATGCGGGAGAGACAGAGAGAGGCCAACGGGAAGAAGGCAAAGGAGGCGGAGGAGGCCGCGAGGCGTAAGGAGCTGGAAGAGAAGCGGGCCTGGGAGAACCAGCAGGAGAAAGTCCGGCGGAACATGGAGAAGCGCGCTGCTGGGGCAGCACACGGCTCCGGGCAGCAGCGTATCTTCCGCAACCTGCCGGGCTCCAACTGCGAGCATCGGAGACAGTGGGATATGGTGCGCGAGCCCATGAGCTGCCAGGGGTGCTGTCTTCCGATGCCCGACTTTGTGTATCGATGCCCGGACTGCTCTATGGTCGCTTGCAAGAAGTGTATGAAGGCATTGAAAAAGGGGAAGGGTCACTAGCAGAGGCAGTGATATCCATAGCATCTTGCGCCTGGTTGTCAGAGGCACTGATGACTCAAGTTGTGCATTAAGCGGACATCCGCCTGAGGAAAGGCAATATTCTAAGATAGTGCAACCTGTGGACACGCCTTTGCCTGTGAAGGGCTTTACATTCATTTGTGATCACTTAACGAAGGTAACATCTCCCATTTGGTCACAGCGTGGCTAATGGGTAAATGAGAACCGACTCCTGAATGAATCTTGGAAGTATCAAATAGGCGTCTCTTCCTACATCGTCTATTCCTCTTTGACACCTGGTATAGGGATGGTCTATAGCACCATCTAATTAACCCGCTCATCGGGTTTCGAGGAGGACATTTTATGGAGATGTAGGAGCATTGCTGAAGCGCAACCAGACTTAGAAGTTCATTGCTATTTCCTTTTCTCCTGACACATTAACGCGCAGTGTGCCATGGAATATGGAACTGGGTGTTTGGAACGTAAGCCATATCTGATACTTTGCCGGATATTATAATTATGTATCTGTCTGAAGATAGGTTGGGATTTCTTGGGCATTTATGCAATCTGCTTAGGGTTGGAGTGGGACAAACTACATAGTGGATTTCTCCTTGTTGATATAGCCTGTTGGCCCTTTTGTTCCTTGTATACCTAGGGTCACCGATCAAAGCCTTTTTAGAAGCACCATAACTGCCGGCAGTATGACTATAGATGCGCACAGAGGCACTACAGGAAGATGAGTTGATAGTCGAGATTCTAGCTGTTGGAACATTTCACACGTGGTAGATACTCCGGCATGACAATAGGAACCGGTCGCAGTACTAATTTATTCCGATGTCACCTTGTAGTGGAAGCAGAGCAAGCCTGTGTTGCCTATCTTTCCCCTGCTGGACATAACTAGAGCAGTCCATACTCAAACACACAAGAGTGACTGGAACGTATCATGACGTGTTAGGAGAAGACCTCATATTCTCTTTACTACCACAGCAAGCCGGAGATGCCAGTGGGGGAAAAAGAAAGTTTGAAAGTGGCGTCCTGGAGTCAGCGTAATACCAGAGAAACGCCGCAGTTCAAGAATAAGGATCTGCCCTGAGGGGCAGAAATTAGCGCTGCAGAGCACCAGGCGAGTCAGGTTCCTGTCAGGAAAAGGGGTAAAGTACAGAGCGAAAGGCAGAAGAAGCAGCCTAGCTGGTAGTTCGTAGTATAGGTAGTAGAACAGATGAACATTAACGCCTGCCTTTTCCTAATTACTCGGGGCGAAGCCCCCCTATATATACACAAACAAGACCCTCACTGGTGGGGCGCTGGGCCCCAGAAAGGGGGTCACACCTTGGCACCTGACAGTTCCAGTCACGCCATTGGTCAAACAAGACCCTCTCGTCTCCCAACGCGCGATCTTCCTGCGCCGCCCTTCTCAATAGACATCATACAAACGTCCCGCCGTCGACCTGGTGGGCGCACTCACGTTACAGATCCCCCCTCTGGGAGGGAAGGGGCGGGCGTGTCCAAGGGAGACCCACCTCGGATAGCTTCGTAGGTAACTTACGGACTTTTGTTTCTCCATCTTGGATTATGGCAAAAGATCGGCCGCTCGAACTGCGTTAGTAGTTCAAGCGTAATAGAGTAATATATTCCTACACTCCAGTGGCGGAACGGGCGCTTTCCGGTGCGACGACACTTCCCGGCTCCACGTTGCATTTCGAAGAGGATCTACTACTCGGCCATGCTCATTGCGTACCGTCCTCGCTCCTTGACTTCTAGCTACACCGTCTAGCCATTTGCCCGCGGGTGGTAGTCGTCGGGTACGCATCGGATATGATCTTCCACGGGCATCTTCAAAGGTTTACCCCTCGGTGTGGCTGTTCGTCTCGAGGTGCGCGGTTCGCTTTCGGGTGGGTCGGGTATGCAAAAAAAAGGGAATTACTTTGGGAGAGGGGGCGGGGGGAGGGTAGGCAAACAGGATGGGAAGGGAAACGGGAGAAGAGTGAGATTGGCAGGGAGGTTGGACTAGTTCATATATATGGTAGCCTGGGGCAGACGTGCCGTATAATCAGGAAACAAAGGGAGTACCTATGTGCCTCAACCACCGCGAATCTACCAAATTCTTTTGGGTACTAGGCACGTTTTACTTGAGATGGCCTATACATTCCAAGTTTCGAATCTGATTGGTCGAAGCCAACTTGACATCGACTATACTCGAGCATTCGTGCAATTTTATTGGTCAAGCCCAATTTTGATCTTGCAATATCTTGACTCCTGCTTGTACGCAGCTATGTAAGTGCACTATCATTGTAGTCATGTATACATGTAGGTGCTTGTGCCGATATCACTGATAAATGATATAAGACTCCACAGCAAGCCTGCTTCGACATTCTGGTCCACCATATTATTTGTGCCAGTCCGGTTTCACCAATGGCCTTTCTCAACCGTCCGTTAGGAATTAGTTGCGCCTGAAATGAGTGCTCTTGATCGCAGGCCTTGTGTGGCTGGACGTGGGGTCGCTTTATTACCTTGGCCTGGAGGTCGAGAAGGCTTCTTTCGACTAACATGTGCCCTTGTTAAGCATTATAGAAGGTGAATGACAGAACTCAGCCCTACTGGGGGGAATGGGTCTATGCGAGGTCTTTACGCATGACCTACGACTTGGGCCGATGCATCGCTATTAATTACACGGGTGCCGGTGGACAACACGTATCAATATATCTGGCCTAACGTCTACTAGCCATAATATAGTAGTACACTGGCGTTCAGGTACGCAAGTTGACAGTCAACGTTTTAGGGAGACTCGCCATATCTATCCCACCAAGAGTTATTCCCGTAGTTATGCGAGTCTGACATCTGTATCATAGCAAGCACTGACTGGCAATCTTGACGTGATACGGTTCGACTTAAGGAGGCACTGCATGCATTCTCGAGTTCTTGCTCGTGCAAAACCTCGTCGACCCTTTTCAGAATCTGAGTGCTGGGATTACATACGGAAATTAGGTACATGGCCTCGTCATCATAAGCCGCAGATGAGCTACATTAATAGTACACTAAAGCTCAAAGAGACATTTTCCAACTCCGGTCGCTGATGCTCGCACCGCATGCCTATTCGTACAGGGCGGATGATAAGGTGGGGGCGTGAAGCCGTTCTGCTTCTCTACCAGGCCGTGTGGCCGCCGTCGATCACGAGGTTGTTACCCGTCATGAAAGAGCTGGCCCTGCTCAGGAGGAACAGGGCGGCGCCCTTGAACTCGGTCGTCTCGGCCAGCCGGCCCATCATGTTCTCGGCCTCCCAGGTCTCGCGCAGGCCGGGCACCTCCTCAAAGTTCTTCAGCACCATCGGGGTCAGAATGTGGCCGGGACTGATGCAGTTCACCCGGATGCCACCGGACCCGTCCTCCCGGATCGGGCTCCACTCCATGGCGAGGTTGCGCGCCAACTGGATGACGGCGGCCTTGGACGAGTTGTAGACCGGGCAAAGGAGGCCCTTGTTGGCGATGAGACCGCTCATGCTGGCGATCAAGCATATGCTTCCATGGGTCTTGTACTTGAACATCTGGCGGGCCGCCGACGTCGCCGTCATCATGACGCCGGTGTAGTTGACGGCCATCATCTTGTTGACGTCGGCCTCCGTGTACTCCATGGCGGGGGTGATCTGCTGAATGCCAGCCGCGGCGATGACGCCGTCGAGCTGCTGGTGCTCGTCGGCGATCCCGGCAATGGTCTGGTCGAGAGCTGGGATATCCGAGACGTCTGTCTGCCGATAGTGCAGGACACCTCCCCACTGTTTCGCTCTGTGCTGTGCTTCACCCCAGTCCTCATGGGGCTGATCTTCGCGATCAAGGCAGTAGACTATTCTTCTCATTAGCAAACGTGGGAATGGTATCGCGGGAGGCGTAGTCCAGAGGCCCTACCATTCGCGCCCGCCTCTACGAGACCCTCAGCGAGGGCGAGACCTAGGCCTCGCGCACCGCCGGTTACGATGCAGACCTTTCCTTCCAGATCGAAGTCTTTGAGCCTCTTAGCTCCGATGGGTTCTTCCCTGCTGGGAGCCAGCCCGTGGGCAGGGTTCTCTCTGGTATTTGGAGGGCTTGTGGTAGATCCCTTCGCCTCAAAGTTGTGCACGTATCTAGTCTGCAGGTAGCTGAACGCCAGGGGTGTTGTGCGCCGAATCAGGCGAGAGTGTGCCGAGGCGGTAGGCCTGGAACGTGCGACCACCTGAGCCAATCTTGTGCAGCGTTGAGACATTGTTACCAAATACCTTCTTCTTTCTAGGATATCGTTCTTCCGACGAGGTTTCTCACTAAGATAAAAGGTATGTGTAGTGACTTGTTTCTCCCCCCTCGCAGTTGGAGGGAAAGCTCTTAGGTTTTAAACTCCTGTGTGCCATGAGGCAATGGGTCGGAGCAAACGTTCCGTAAGTTGGAGTGTCATAGTCGTCATACAAACCAGCAAATCGGTACGATCTACGGTATCTAGAATCTTGGATTTTGGAAAGCTTAACATTCTTTTTCGCCTGGTGGAACTGGGGGCTGCTGGGCATGAACCAAGCCAACCAAGCCTCAAACTCACCTGGGCTTGATCAATCATGTTGCGTCTTTGCGACGTCAGAAAATCGGGGAATCTTCAGCCGGTACCCGGCCTATCTACTGTACTTACGCGTGGGATTATGTACCTGGTATTTAGCATCTACATAATCTTACTGTATTTGATCTGAAAACCGACGTCTGATAAGATCCAAGGGAAATCCTTCAACCTGACTGGGCTCCTTGATGAGCCTTAAAGATCGCCTCGTTTGATGCACATGTGGTAATTCCAGAATGGGCTTGTTGGAGGTCGCTCTCGGTAGTAGTCCCAATCGGATCCGAAAGAATCTTCCCAGGACTCAAGATGGATTGTTTGATTCTCATCCCAAAATGCAACTGGCGTAACCGTGCCTTCAGATGTTCTCATCAGCTTACCTACCATTTGCGCTAGATGTGCGGGCTGTCGGCCAATTGAGATGACAACCGCCTGGGAACCCGGTCCCAGCGACCAGTAGTTCGCTCTCCCCCGCAGCCCCAGCATACATACAGTTCAGTCACATCGACGTATACCCAGTTGTAGAGGTACCTAGGGCAGGTATCGGAACTAGGTGCTCAGCGCGTAATAATATGTCCTACTGAATACTGAATCAATTGCAATACTCCAAGGGTTGACTTCGAAAAGACCTTGGTACCAAACGGCCCGCTTTTAGCTACGTTTCTATCGAGCCGGGCCGCTTGCATACATAGAATCTGTACTGAGTACGGTGGGGTGTTGGAAGGCTAACGCTGCATCATGTCCCATCAATCGGACCCCTTATCGGAGGCGGCCATTGACTTATACTCCAGGGTACCAGCTGGGAGTCGTAGCCAGCAATTACGTTATAATTCCAAACCGCATAATATTCGACTTGTGTAGTACTCAGGAATTGCTCGTTCGCGACTATATTTCCAGGCGCATTGGCCTCCACGTATTTACATAGCATATCTGTACATAGGAGTAAACATAAGTTTTCGGAGCTCTGCGGCAATTTGGCACCTGGCTTTCCCAAGGAACTGGTGGCGGGCACGGCATGAAGTCGGCATACTCAGACCGTCTTCACGGATTGCACCATGCTTCTCTAAGGTTTACGTCTTTGAATGCCATGATCTCACAGACAACGCGCAATATCGTATAGATGAATGATACAAGGTCGCACATTTGACATCATTTGCTAGCTTCGTGGTAGCCTGCCTAGACTCTTGGAGCGTACTATCCGACGGACGGCGAGATGGCAGGACCCCTTAAGAATTTCTTGTATCTCATGGCCCAAACCCCCAACTAATATCATAATATCACTAATAAGAATGCCTAAACCGCTCCCGATTCCCTTTTATGGTAACGCGCCATTAGCTATCATCGAGAATTATTGGCCGTCCAGTCGGATATGTTGGTAGGAGTGGGGTTAGGGCGAGGCTGAGATCGAGTGAGTGCTTTCCTAGCGTACCATTGAAAGAGACATCTTCTCCTTAGAGCGAATGCAGCCAGCGCAATATGATATTGTGTTCCTGCAGGATATACACAATTTCGCGGTATTGACCTCATCGCTCCACATACCATTATACTAAAATCTAGACTAAATGACATTCCCACGAAAACGATGTAACATACCCCTAACTGCTATGCTTATTTAAGGAACAGAGTTTACCTACGTGAGCATGTGGAAATTCTTGGCGTTGTCTGTGAGGCTTAAAGCAACGTCATATGCGAATACCCGGAGATGAATCTCCCGGATCTTCGCCTATAATGGCTATTTATGGTCATAGTACTCAAGTGCCAGATGACCAGCATACCTAGCTCCGAATCATCAGAAAGAGAGAAGATTCCGAGCTCGAGACACGTCGACAAACGGGGGAGACGTGACAGGAACCCGGTGTTGTGCCGCGCTGGGGAGTCCCCATTCAACAATGGGGCTATTATCAATTGTATGTCTCACCTAGGCCAGAGACCGACGGTTGAAGACCACGCATTGGTTTCTTATGGACTCTTCACGTCGCCACCTGCACGGCTGTGTGTTCTATGGCTAGTGGCCAACGAGCGTGCTAAAGATCCAAAGAGGTCAAGGTGTTATGATCGAGCAGGACGGCAGGAGAAGAGGCGCGAGTTCGACGAGGTACCAACCAGGTGGTGACAATCAGGAACGCCCAAAAAGGGGTAATATGACCCCGCTGCCGAAGTTCTCTGGGGATTCGGATACCCACTTCGAAGCCGCGAGGGGGAGACGTCGGTAAGATGTTCACAAGAGCGCGTTCATGGGTGCCGTCGGCAGGTCGTTCGTACACACACTAATCAGCCGAAGGGCTCTGAGCACTCGCCGAGCAGCGCTACTTTGACGCTACCAAAGACGTTTTGGAGTCTGCTCCTGGACCCGGACCCGGTCCTGATTGGCTTCAGTTTCGGTTGTGGTAGGGCCCAGAGCGGCTGGGCGTCTTCGCGGCCAGGTAAAGCCATAAGTAGCTTGGTAGGTATATGGGTGACACTGCGTCTATGGCTGCGCGGACTTTCGTTGGCGGAACTGGGGCTGCTGGAGGATCCTTCGAGAGCTCACGAATGCAAAAGCAGGGGGATACGGCGCCTTCGCAGTAGACGCGCTTTTGGGAGTGGAGACCTGGTTCCTCGGGTCTCCAAATGGCTAGGGCATCACGATCACCCAGAGGATTCGGAACCAGATCAATTTATGACTATCGACACTCACTGAGCAGGCATCCCGCCAAGCCCGCCATTATAAAGTCATTACGATATAGGACCGCGTCGCTATAACTATGGCAAATGAGTATCAGAGATGAATCATGGAGTTAACCCCTGGACATTTGTAGTGGCGCAGAGTGGCAGACATAGCTTGAGCCTTAAGGCAGGGCTCTGTAGCCGCATAACCTGCCTTGTCGAGCGCAATGCAAAGTGGAAGATTCGTCACGCATTGCAACATTACCAGTCTTACTAGAAAGCTTATATCTAGAACCTAACACAGAACTGATTTGGTAATTGAACGAGAGACGGCGCAAATTCATTGAAGGGGCATGAAGGGGAAGAGGGGTTCTTTACGATTTGCATCTGTCCCCAGTTTTAATTTATGTCGGGGCCCTTATGTGGCTTGTTGTGGCTTGTTTCGAAGCCCTGAATGCAGATTAACAGGGGGTCAAGCTTGAACCCCACATAAGATAGCCAGGTCACGTGCTAGCGTCATTGCGCTCGCGACATACAGTTTGCACTTCACGGGGTCCATTTATCCCCATCTAATGCTTCCAACGGACGCTGACGCTCCCCGAGGAGACACCGATCGAGTCAGACGGGCGACTCCCACTGCGACTGAGGTACATCGCTATCATTCCGCATCGGACGACGACGGATCAAAGCTCGCCGAGGTATGGAACACAAGGGCGAGCGCGGTTTATAAAGCGTCCCCAGGTGCCGCAGGCTTGGTGTAGAAGTAAGCAACTGAAGAGCTAATTTGATCTCTCGCCATCTATCTCCGGAAGAAACGAAGGACATCATTGTGCCTCTTCACAGGGGAGTACAAGCAAGCTCCAGACTTCAACCGAGAGGCCAGCTCAAGTACAAAAGGCTTGGCGTGATTCAATGTAACGTGGTGCCATGGATCTTGCCGTTGATGCACTCCGCGCTTTGCACACCTTTTGGTCTGGTCAGGACTCGCAACAATCTCAAGGCTCTAGACATGAAGAGTCAGCGCCCCTAGCGCAGCAAAATTCACCAACTGAGACGTCAGCGAAGAATCGCTCTGATTCAACCATTGAGGTTAAAGGGGATGGACCACTTACTAATAAAGACGATCTGTCGCAAGGGACACCAGAAAGCCTAGCCCAGAACGAAAGTTCAGCCAGGGCTTCCGTGTACCCCAGCGATCGATACGATGTTCGCAGCAGAACACAGCAGTCTCCTACGGACCCACAAACCGGAGAGAAGGTTCCTGGCCCCGCTGATCCCGGAAGCTCCAATGCGCCATACACCTCCAGCGTAGGCCTCGAGATGGCGCGGCAAGGCGGAGTCATCCCCAAAAGAAGTTCTAGCCCTGAATTGCTGGACCATGGGCCCTATGGAGACCTGCCAGCCGGTAACAGGGATTCCTCAGCTGAATTCAGCGACAATTCCGAGCGGCTCAGCGCTGAATCTCCCACCAGGGAGAGACAAGTTAGCCAGAAACATGAGATTGCTCCAGGCCTCTTCTCTGACGAAGAAGTCCGCAATCAGCCTGATATCATATCTGCGGACGGAAGATTGACCTTGCCCTTAGATGGGCCACAACTACGGGAGGTTATGCACAGGATTGAGCGGGACAAATCGATATGCTTCAAGATGCGTTGGTATGTGGCAAGACATGTTCGTCAGCAATTCCAGGAAAGTCTTCCGCTATCGAATCAGTACTACAGAAGACGGGTTTACAGGAACCACAATTTTACGAGGGGACCAACCAGGGCCGAGCAGCTCATCTCTCTTCGTACGAAGCCATTCAACCGTCTAGACTTCGAAGCGACAAGAATGCAAGAGCACTTCATTAAAAATCAATCGGGCTGGCAGGAACGTTCGATAACCCAGATCCTACAAAGGGCATATGAGCAGTATCGTTGGGCTGATGTGATCACCGATGAGAATGTCGACGCCATTCTTATAACAGAGGCTGGTGCTGATTTGAGGCTCTTCGCTAATGCAACAAAAATGGGTTTCCCCTCCAACGCTGTCTCTTCAGTCGCCAACCAAGGGTCCTCGAGGGTCTCTGCTCCCGAAGGGTCTTCTGGTGGTCCATTGGTGCCCAGCGTTGCAGGTCCAGGACAGTACATCTCGGAGAATATCACGCAGCAGATACGGCAAGACTCTATTGGGGAACATCCCGGGAGGCAGCGAGTAGGCACAGAGGGAATAGAAATATCGCAGCATAGGGCAACCGAGAGCAACGAAGAAATAGCCAAGCTGCGCGCAGAGATACGCGAGCTTAAAGCAGAAGTCGAGAGAGGGAGGGTATTCCGAGAGAACTTCATCGAGGAGCAGCGGGCGACGCAGGAAGCGCTCATGGCCGAGATGCGCATGATGCTGGAGGCCTCCGAATGCGTCAGGAAACGGAAACGCAGCGCCAGCGACGGGAAGCACTTATCCCAGAGGAAGAGCAGAAAGCTGCGCAAGTATGTGCAGAAGCTAAAGGAGCTCGACGCGCAAGCCTGGTCGTCCTCTTCGGTGGAAGACTCGTCCAGCGTTTCTGAATGATCCGTTACCTCAACATCGCTGGTGAGGTCAAGCCGGGTATTCCGCATGACGGCCGGCATCGAGCTATTCTGCAAGCCTATCTAGGCCTTGTCCAAGCCAGGCTACATATATAACAGTGCGTCTGATGGTTCAACAGCATCTTGGCACAGCCAAGAGGACACCTTGTCTTGTCCAGATGTGTTGGAATAATGTAAAGCGACCGACTTTACCGGTAGCGTGCCCTTCAGCCCCCACTCCCCGTCCGACGGCATCCACCTGGTCATTCACAATTACCATCCGTAGAACGGTCATGAAAACCAGCACCCATATCGCAAAGATCTTAACATGTTACACTTCGTCCTCTCCTGTCTTCGAAGGTCGAATCAAAGTTGGGATGATCGAAAAGTCTATTACAAATGAGACTGGGCTGGTGGGGGCAAGCACTATGGTCTATCTAGAAGCTGCCTTGGTTGTAACTTGCAAGATTGTCTCCATCGAGTGGCAAGAAGTTGGCTGAGCAAGCCTCTTGGGTCGGGCTGGGTATATCTACCGAGGGGCAGAGGCGCGTGATAGACACATGTTGAATACAAGGGCCACTGATTTATTAGCGATTCAACTTTTTAATAATATGCAAAGCTATACAGATAGTAATTCCCGGAGAGACCATAATCGCACAGCCGGTACATATGTGACGGACACCTTGTGGAGTAATCGAATCATACGGATCTATGAGACCCTGAATCACACACTGAAGCATATAGGACTGAAGAAGGATGAATTATCAGGTTGACTTCTGAAGAGAGATCCTGTCTAGAATGAGAAGGTAGTGAAGCTTCCTTAAATACACATAAAACAGCTATAATCGAAAGAAAGCGATACCGGAGACTTAAATAACGCATCCCATTAATATAGAAGCTAGTTAAGCCATTGTTCCATATAACCGACCTATACCTTAGTAGGGTTTAACATACCCCCCCAGCTGTTAGAAACTAACAAATAAAGCTTTTACGACCTTAAATATCAAAAAGGAAAGAACGGTAGAAGGAAATAACAAAAGAAATGAGGGTAACAGCTTTTGCTGTAGCAAAGCTCCTCTAAGCTTCCTTTAGTCTTGAAGTAACGTTTTGAAGGTTTAACCTCGGACTCCACCTAATACATGACCCTAGCAATGCATAGGTAAAACACATACAAATTAATAGTAATCTACATATTTAGAAGTCGTTTAATAGCGTAATAACGTCTTTCTTAATATAATGAAGCTATTTAAACTATTTAAAATTACGCTGCCTTTTTTTAGCAGATTGCTTTTTAATATAACTATTAACTGTAACCTGATCGCCAGCTTCCATAGGCTTTAAACGCTTAATAGCTTTGTTTTTTTACCGTTCTGATGTTTGCTAAATTCGCAAAAATCTTATTGGGTTGCTTAGCAACAGTTTAACGTTTAGAACGTTCGTATTTCTCGAGTTTCGTTCGCAGATTGCGATTTTCGTAACGGAACGTAATGTTTTCGATATTAAGATCGTTAAGTCCTTTGCCCGTTTTAGCTACTACATCCCGTACATCGCGAAATGCTTTCGCATAATTGCGTACGGCCGTTCGCATGCTTTTCCGTAATTCCTTAGCCCTATAAAGAGTATAGACGATCTCGTTACGAGTTATAATTACCTCTTCCGGTAATATTTTCGGCTTAAGAGCCGGCTGGGATATTATCTCGGGGTCTTTTAATACCGCTTCGGGCCTAAGAAAAAAATATATCGGTATAACGCTATCCGGCTTTAATAGTTTTGTCGGTAAAAGCGATTTCTGCGGCCTTACGATATGCTTTTAGCATACGGCGCTTATATTAGAAAGTAGTCGCGAAGATTTTGCCGGCCTCGTATAACGCTTTACGATATTTCTTTTTAAAAACGAAAAAGACGGAAACGTCGAATGGCTAAAGGTTAGCATTCGAATAGGGTAGCAGATATATAAAAACGACCTTGTTTTTTATATATTCTTATATAAAAATAAAAAATACGTAAGTAATATAACTATTTAAGATAAATAATCGCTATTTATAATAAAAACGCGGCTTAATTTCGGGAAAAAAAAAATAAACTTTAACCATTTTAACGTAATAACGTTATTAATTTATCTTTTCGGAATTAATATATATTCAGCTTTTTCGATATCGTCGGGAAACTACTATTTTTGTACAGTAAAGTTACTAAAGATATATACAGCCGTACTTTTCCCGTATATAAAGCCGATATACTCGATGATGGAAACCTATAACGTTACTTCCGATTTTTTAAGCTTCGTACGGGCTGTTCCCGAACTTCTTATAACCGGTTTATCGGCTTATTCCCCTTTTTGAACGCCCGTTTTATCTATATTATACTCGTTCGCAGGCTAAATATTATATTTAGTTCGGATTTAGGTTAAGAAGGAGAAGAATTCGTGGATTTCGTTACGATCGCGTACCTCGAAACGTTCTCGAAATATAATTCGTCCTTTTTTCGTATATATCTTATCATAACGTTCGATAAAGCGATTAACCCAATATTTTCCGATAGTCCCTTCCGGGCCTAGCAAGGCTTTGGCTATTTAACGGACCTGTTTCTTCGTCGGGGCGCAACTGCATATTTCTTTAAGCAATATCCAATTAACGAGCTTCTGTTCTTCCTGATTCGAAAGTTTTCGCGCGTTACTTTAGGCTTCGGAACGCGATTTGGTGCCATGGATGCAGCGCGATAAAGTTAACTGGAGTATCTTAAATTCCCCGCTCGCCAAGGTTTCAGAACCCCTCCCGAAACAAAATTCTTAACGTTCCGTATTCTGCGCTAACGATCTAAATCAATCATCTTTACCCGAAATCAATTGATTAAAGAGTTGTTGAGATATCGCAAAGTGAAGGTAGCAGAGGTGGTTGTTGTTGTTGATAAAAGTCTTATGCATTGTTAGGGTCATGCATTAGGTGGGGTCCGAGGTTAGCAATCGAACGAATTCCTGATGCTTTTGCAGCCTAAGTGGCTTAATAAAGCCATCCGTAACCATTACGTTAATGAACGTCTATTCGACTTTGATCTTTTTCGTTATAAAGGCTTTGCGGAGCTAGTGGTTATGAATATCGACGTGCTTTAACTTCGTAATTAGGCGTATAGCTTTTTATATAATTAGCCGTATCGTCTGCTTGTTATTTACTTAGGTAATAAACTTTTTTATCTAGCTTTAGGCCTATATCCTTAAAAAGCCTTTGTATAAAGAAAGCCTTTTTAACGGTCGGCGAAAGGGTTAATAGTTTTACCTCCGTGTTTAAGGTGGTAATTATATCCTGTTTGTTCGTTTTTTAGACGATAGATTTTCCGAAAAGTAATATAATAAAGCCCTAAAAGCTTTTGCGGTTAGGATTATCCGCAAATAATGCGTTACTCGAGTAAAACAGCGATCGTACGTTAAGCTTTTCGTTTTTACCATACTGTATAACGAAGTAGCAGGTGTAATATCTATAAAGTAGGGCCTTATTAACGGCGTTAAGGTATATAAGGCCTGGGTTCCCGCTATATCGTAACAGGTAGAAAGCAGCTTCGGCGATGTCTAGGCGAGTGGTAATAGCTTTATATAACAGATTGCCGACCTTTTCGAGATAAAGCTTCTTTAACGTTATAAGCGTTTCGTTTTCGTATTCCTTAAGGTTTTTTTTACCAAAGGATTTTGAAATATCGGGTTTTACATTTCGAAAGTTCGAAACAAGAATATACCTTTTCTCAGTAAATGTCTTATATTAGCCATAACTTCCTAGCTTTGCAATTACGCAAAATACGCATCTTAAGGAACTATTACAACTTTCTAAGGTTGATAATATAGAAACGTTATGTTAACTTTATAAGGATTTCCTTTGTACGTATTATATTTCGGGTTCTGTACATTATGAATATATTGTCCAAATAGGAAAACAACGTTAACCAGCTGTTAGTTATACTGCATAGGTTATCCGGGACCAGTCTTAGGTATAGGTCCTTAAACCTGCAGATAGGTTTCGTTGCCACAATAATAGCGATCGCCTTAACCCGTACAGAGCTTTTAAAAGCTTCAGGCAGTAATTAGGACGTACGAACCCCTGTGGAGAACGTACGTATATTAACTTATCGATATCGCTATGCAGAAACGCGTTAACAGCGTCTAGCCAACGAAGTTCCAGATTAAATCGGGTTATAATAGTTATTATTATTTGAAAGAACCTTTCTGCTAACGTAAATATATAAGTGTTAAGTTTTTTATAAGGTTGGAGATTTCCGCGGACAACAATTTTAACTTTAAACTTTAAAAAAAACTTATATTTGTTGAATTTGTAAGAAAACACCTATATTAACGGAAGTATACCGTTAAGGCCGACGTTTTTAATCGTTTTTTAAAGTGGAGTAACAGTAACTAACAGCTTTATCCGATATATCTAGTTCTATTCCGGTTACGTAACTGCTTTCCAATTTTCGGCATACCGGTATTAAATAGCTTCTTGTTAATTTTTGGGTACAAAAAGGAAGTCGTTTCGATAAATATATTCCGGCCTGATCGCCGTCGAGAAAACAACGTTAAAAGCGGTTGGATATATGTTACGTTTTTCGAACGTTAGTTTGTAATTTGCACTAGCCGAAGATAGCTTTTTCCTTTTTCCTTTTCGAATTTTAAATTCGATAACCGTGTTACGGATTGTGGTCTCCCGTCTGTCTACGGGAGACCAAAAGGGGAAATGACCTCGGGTCGGGTAAACTTCGGTACCACGAATAGTATTTGCGGGGACCACAAAGACACTATAGAGACACTATAGAAATACCACAGAGGTATTACAAAAACCAGACAGAGGTTATACTAAAGGAAAAGAATATATAAAACTTCTATGTTTTCTTGTAAATAGCTACCTACTTAATTTCGTTCTTTAGTTATTAATCTAAGTTTTTAATTAAAGACAACGTTTGTCGATTAAAGGCAAAGTTTGTAAATCTTTTTAACGAATAAATTATAGAATTATTTTTCGCCTTATTATTACCTGCAAATTAAGAACCCCTTTCAGATATTGCTTATATCTTCAGTTATGTAACAGGTTCGTTATATTTTGATAGCTTTTTAATTAATAGCCGATAAATAGTTTAAGGCCTAATAGACATAAGCTTTCTTAAACCTAGTAAATACGATATTACAAAACGGCATTCAGAAGGAAAAACGATATATTCGATTGCTATTATTAGTTAATTAGGGATCGATAACTGGATAAAAATATCCTACTCCTTATTAAAGAAGTCTTTTTTTAATAGATAATATGGCTCCTCTTATTACTCGGTTTTAAGAAGAACTTTCTTTTCAACAATAACCTTCCCCGGTTTCTAAGAAAAATATTAAGGTCCAGGAAAACGAATTAAAAAGGCAAAAAAAAGAAACCAATAACCCGAAAGGCAAGAGAAAATATTTACGATTAACGATAAGCTACGTACCTTAATAACTAAACATCAGGCGGTAAAAAGGGAGAATGCTAAATTCGCTCGACAGCAAAGGTTCTCGATATTGCCTTTATTCGGCGCGAATTAATACCGCGCAAAAATTATTTTACTTTTTGCTTATTATGGAATGCTTAAAGCTAAGAGCTATAAATTAATTTCTCTAAAAGTTTACGACGGTACTACAGATATAGAAAGATTTTTGGTTTAAGCCAAACTTTACTTTAAGTTTTACGAAAGCTTTTTAACGGAAAATTATTAAAAAATGTTAGCCATTTCCTAACTGCTTGTAGGAATAGTTTTTTTAAGGTTTTAGCCAATTATAAAGGCTTATTTCGAAAATTACCTTAACGAATTTTCCGACCTTACCAATTATATTTTCGGTAATTACGAACATTTAAAAGAACGAATACGAACCTTATTTGAAAATCTAAACAAGCAGTAAAATGCCGTTAAAAAGCTGTACCTTTTCCGGTAAACGAAATCAACGCCTAAGTATACAACGGAATTTAATTGCCTTACGGTACCTTTTTACCTACCGGAAAATAGCTTATTTCACTTCTATTACGATAACCTAAAGTTATAAATTAAGAACGAAATATATAAAGTATCCAAAATAAGGCCTTTCAAGGATTAAATTAACAAAGCTATTGTTGCCGACAGACGTACCTTTAACAGGTACCTGGAAAAAAAAGAATTAAAAAAAAGACGATCGAAGCCTTAACAGCAAGTTCCAAAAAAGTAAAAATAAAAACAGGACCTAAAGGAAGCAAATACCATTTTAAGAGAACCTAAAAAAAAAAAAAAAAAGAATCGAATATTAAATGCTTTAACTATAACAAAAAAGGTTATTACAGAAATGAATATCGTTTTTTAGCTAAAACAAATTCCAAAAAAGGAAGGAATTTTTAAAGAAAAACCCGAACGGCCGAACAAGAAACAAACAATAAAAGCGAGAAAGAAAAAAAAGTTAATTTTACTTTTTTCCAACATGAATATACCATTACGGTGACCTACTGTAAACCAAGCAGCAGGCCAGAATACAAAAGTTACCCGATTTGCCAAAATCAAACAGCCAAAGCCTGTAAGTATCATCTCGGATAACTAACCTCCAAGTTAGCTATAAAGCTAAGATGCGAATATTATTTGGATATGTAAAAGTGCGAAATATATAACAAATATGGCTAGATACGCCCTAACTATGGGTAAAGGACCTTTAAATCTAACAAACCCTTAAAGCAGACGATATATTTTAAAACTAAAGTTACTAAACAAAACCCCGTTAATAAGCACGATTTATTTTTATTTTTCAGCTTGTACCGATATCGATTATTTAATTTCTTTTCGAACCAAAGAAAATAACGATATAACGAACCTGTCACATAACCACCTGGAAGCGTGATCAGTATCCGAAAGGGGTTTTTAATTTGCAGGTAACAATAGGGTGAAGAATGATTCAGTAGTTTGTTCGTTAAAGAGATCTGCAGACTTTTCCTTTAATCGAAGAATGTTGTCTTTGATTGAAAACTTAGATTGATAGTTAAGGAGCGAAACTAAGTAGGTGCTATTTATAAGGAAATATAGGAGTTTTATATGTTTTTTCCTTCCAGTATAACTTTTGTCTAGTTTCTATAATATCTTTATAGTATCTCTGTGGTATCTCTGTAGTGTTTCTATGGTGTTTCTGTAGTGTCTCTATGGGCTCTGCAGAGACCATTCTTGGCACCGAAGTTTACCCGACCCGAGGTTATTTTTCCTTTTGGTCTTCCGCAGATAAACGGGAGATTTTAATCCGTAATACCATTTCCCTTTTTTCGAAATCTTTGTCCTTAAAGATAAAATAAGTACGTCCTTTTCGCTTTTCGTTTTTCTGGATTAATAATTTCTAATTAATATTATATTAGGTCCATTACGAAAACGCGTTAAATCCTTTACTGAAAGTCGAAAAGATTTAATTTTTTTATTTCAGATTTTGGATATTTAGTTATGCTTTATAAAAGTTACGAAGATTTGAAACTGGAATGTAAAATGGTTAAAGGGCAAAAAAAGTGCCAGTATTGTTATAAGGCCAATATGCCTTATAGGGTTATTAACATTTTTCTGGAATCGTTGCAAAATATCCGGTCCGAAAAGGCGCGGATTAATCGTAAGAAACGGGCTGCCGAAAAAGTACTATTAAACCTACAACAATTGCAAACAAAAGTTATAACTAAGTTAATTAAATTAAGCCGTTAACAGGATTTCTTATAACGTCGGGGTATAAAAATGATTTACCGCAACCTTTGTTTCGTAAACGAATTAAAAGAATAAGAAGAATTAAATAAGGAAAAGAAAAAAAATGGAACAGCGTCGTATGGAAACAAAATAAGCGCAACTTGCTTTAGAAATAAACGCTATAACGGAAACCTTTATTTTTTTAAATTAAAACGGCCCAAGGTTTAACCTGGATACCGGGCCGTTGTCGCTTACGACTTTGGCCGCATTAAAGTTAGTCGGTCAGGATTTTAACGGCAAAACGTTTTAACCAAGTCTTTCGCGTTCGTTAAGTATTTAAGGAATTCCTAAATATTTTTTTCGAATAGATAATCCTTTTATTTAATTAAATATTAAACCTTATCTTTAATTATCTTAAAATCCAGTATTCGTTTAACTTCGTATTTATCGACGTTTTTTTTTTTTTTTTTTTTTTGTTTCCAAATTAGTTTTTAATAAAGCGTTTTTAGGTACGGGTTTAAATAAAGAAATATGGAAAACAAGATATATTTTTATCGTTTTAGGTAATAACAATCGGTAGTTAATTTTGGAAATAAGTTTATCAATTTTAAACGGATTAAGTTTTTTAAAATTAAGCTTATTATTAGGTCTTTTTATTTTAATTTGGGAAATATTCTAAATTACGTTTTGTTTTTGGGATAACAAATAAACTTTGTTTTTTTTCGACAAAATTAATGCCTTAATTTTTTTCTTATTATAATATTAAATTATTTTTTATTATAATATTAAATTATTTTTTATTAAAGGAATCGTAATTTATTTTATAAGCGGACCTATATTACCTAAATTTTAATTATTACCGTTTTTGCTTAAAAAGCCTTTGCAGTTAATTTTAAAGCTTTATTTAATAATTATTTTAACCGTCAAGTCTCTACTTAATAACTATATACCGTTATATAAGGAAAAATACTTATATTCTCGTTAACGGAAATATTATACGCTATTTAAACTAGTAAACAAAGTTTAATTTAATTATTTTATTAGTAATTAATATAACTATTTAAATATTATTTTAACGTTTAATTTAAACGTTTTATTTATCTATTTATAAGTAATATATTATAAAGAATTTAAGTATAACGCTTATTTGCTTAAAAAAACTAATACCAAACTTTAATATAAAAAATTTGTTTTTATTTAAAATAATTCTTTTTGGTATCTTATATTTGTCGAAGTAATATCGGATAAAAGCGTAAATTAATTATTTTGCCGTTACGTTTTATTTAAAAGGTAAAAAGTACCCATATTTAGTAAGTCTGTTAACGATTACCTATATTCCATTATATTAAATTCCAATAACGGGGTTTTTTAATAAAGGTAAACCGGTAATAAAATACTAAATAATAATGCAAGGTCGAATGGGTTCAAGCCTTATTTTCCAGGCTGAGCCAAATATACAGAAAATCATTACACGATGTAATTTGCACGATAAATACTATACCAAGTACTTTCGAACACGATAATTAATTAATGGTTTTTACGGTTAAGATAGATTGATACCTTAATCCCATAAAGCCTTACTTTGAAGCCGATTGATGCGTAGTTGCCGATAAGTTTCGACTTTGATAAACCTTATGCCCGCTGGCTGGTTCGGCAGGGTTAGACAATATAATTTAGGAGATATTAAGCTTTGTGCGGTAAACCTTAAGGATAAACCTTAACGGTAAACCTTAAAAATAAACCTTAAAGGCAAACCTTAACGGTAAACCTTAAAGATAAACCTTAAAGATAAACCTTAAAGATAAACCTTAACGGTAAACCTTAAAAATAAACCTTAAAAGTAAACTTTAATAATAAACTTTAATTACGCCGTATTACGTATAAAAGGCCGGTATCTTTCCGAACCTTTACTAATTTTACGGTTCGATCGTCCTTATACTTTTTCGAGTTACTTAAGATAATATGTTGCGCAAATCCGAATATACGATACCGGTAATCCGTAACCGCAAGATTTTTACAGAAACTGTCGTTTTAACGGTATATAATTCGTACAAAATTACCGGACGGGTTAAAACTATCGACACCACTATCGATTTCAAAAATTTTTCCCAAAGTAATTAACTTCGATTATTAATTTTCGGATACGATTTGATTCGCAAAAATAACGAAAATCGATTTTTGCAAAAATATATGGCGGAAAATATGACGATTATGAGCAAAGTATTGGCGAAACTGGAAGGGGAACTGGAAGGGAAAGGCAGTAACCGGCTTGATAATTTCGAAGTTCAGATTATGGAACGATATATGCTGGAGGATTATAAGCGATGGTTTGCCCGGCTGCTTCGGATTGCGAAAACCGTCCAGAATTTCGACAAGAATCGACGCGGATAAGAACGGGATAAGGCAGTCTGCGAGAGGGATAGGTTTAGTGAAGCCTAGGAATTGAGGTAGTAATCTATTATTTTATCCAATTTTGTTTATACGGTTACGTCTCCTTTAAGAAGATTTAAATAATAATATTTAAAGCTTTTTTTTTTTTAAAATTTTTATAAGTTGTAAAAATCTATAAGGCTTATATCGGGCTGCTTTTGCTTTATTATAAATATTACAATCTTTAATTACCTGCTTAACAATTCGTTGAAATTCTGGATAATCGTATTTTTTTTTATAATCGTTTAGTAATTTTAAAAATATTTTAATATCCGTATAACGGATTTTCGTAAAACTTTTTACTAAATTGCTTTTATTAGTTTCGAAAGATATAAACTTTGCTATAATATAATAGCTAATTTTTAAGTTATCTATTTAATTATTGCACTTTTTTTCACTTTTCTTTATTATAAAAATTTCGGAATTTCGTTAAAGGTTTTGACATAAATTGCTTTAATATTTTATATAACCGGAAGGTACCGTCCTTAATTTATTGCAATACTTGCATTCGACGTTTCGGAACTTTAAAATCGTAATTTCCTTTGCAACTTAGGATATTTACTTAAATATTTTCTTTTTCCTTAATATAGTAAATTTGAAAATTATATTTCGACAAGAAAATTATTTAAGTTTCGTAACGTTTATTTAGCTTTTAAATCGTTATAAACCGGGTAAAGTTTTTATAATTTAAATAAATATCGAAAGGTTCTTTAGTTCCGTTAAAAAAAGTTCTTATTTTTTAAAAACGTTAATAATTACCAGTAACTTTTTATCGTAAATCTTATATCGGAATTTTACGTTTCGCAAGGTCTTAAAATAATAAACTATTAAATATTACTTTTTATTATTTTCTTATTATTCTAGAATTACGTTTAAGGCATAATTTAAAACATTTATTTTTAAGCGTTTCTTTTTGTCGGCGTTAGGTAATTTTATTATTAACGCTTTAGTAATTTTATTTTTAAATAATTAAAAAGCTTTTTTAGCTTTTTCCAGAAATTCGATTTTTTTTTAATATATTCCTTAATAATAAGTTTCGTTAATAATTTAACAATATTTCTATATCCTTTAATTAAGTTACGTACGTAACCCGTAAATCTTAGGATTTGTCAGATATTTATAATAGTTATTTTATTAAAAATGGGCCAATTCTTAATTATTTTTAATTTAAAGTTTTGGATTTAAATTTAACCGGAGATAAAAGTAAATCCTAAATAATTTAGTTTTTGCGTATGTTATATATTTTTGGTAAGGTTAATTCGGATATTTGCTTTGTTTAAAGCTTTGAGAACCTGGAAAACATACTTTTTATATTTTTCCAGCGTTTCGGAATAAATAAAGATGTCGTCGAAGTAAACAAAAATACATTTATTTAGGAATTTCCTAAATATAATTATAATTAAACGTTAAAAACTGGTAAAAGCGTTAGTAAGTTTTAAAAATATAATTCGGTATTCGTAATGCCCGTATATCGTTCGAAAGGCGGTTTTTCATTTTTCCTTTTTAATTATTTTAATACGGTAATACCCGTTTCGAAAGTTTAAAGCGGTAAATTATTTAGCTTTGCTTACGTTTTCTTTTAAAATATTTATTAAGGTTAAAAGATATCCGTTTTTAATGGTAATATCGTTCAGCTGTCGATAATCGACCACGTATCGATAAACCAAATCTTTATTTTGGTCGATTTTCTATTTGCCGTTTTTAATTTTAGGTACTATAAATATAAAATATCTTATAGGGAATTCGGATAACTAAATATAATCTTTCTTTAAGTTTAATTAAATGCTTTTTTATAAAGCTTTTATCTTTTTTAAATTTATATAATAAATTTTAATAAGCTTAAGGTAATATCTTTCTTTAATAGATATATAATAATCCTATTATTTATACGGAAATAATTCGTAATTTTTTTTATTCTTAAAAAGTTGTTCGAATCGTTAATATTTTAAAAATATGGTCTTAGCAAAGTTTAATACCTTGGCTTTTCGGATTATATAGCCAAATTCTTTTGGCCTTTTTTTAATAAAAAAGTTAATTCGTAATTTTAAAAAAGCTAGCGAGTTTTCCAATTAATTAACGGGTTACTGGAATTAAGTTGCGGCATTTCCAAAATAACATTTTAACTTAAAATGTCGGCGATATCCAAAATAACGGACTTTTAATACCTTTAAATCTATATTAAAAGTTTTTCAATTTCTTTAAAAACTCGTCCGTTATCGTACTAAGAAAAACTTTTATTAATTATCCGTAATTTGTAAAACTTTAACTTATACCTTTAAAAAATATAATATTTTTCGATTACAGCTAGCGAAATAAAGTTATTTTCTGCTTTAAAATTAATTATAGTTTTAAAAGTTTAACTTTAATATTAAATAAAAATATCGATTTAACTTCGTAATCCTTTTTTTGCCTTATATATGGTCTTAATTCGCAAAACTTTTCGATACCTTAATTTCGAAAGCCTTTGCCGTTTTTTAACTTCATGGTTTTATTCGCTAAAAGGCGTTTCCATTTGCAGGCCTTCTTAACTGCGTATTTGGTACATTTATTATCCATGCAAGTATACCATTTTGGTTAACTAATTTAGCATTTTACCTTAAAAACCTTTACTTTTAACGTTTTAAAAAAGTTTCGATTCGAAATTAAGATTTTTGCAAAGCTTACTTCCATATCCAAAAGTTCATATATCAAGCATAGCATAAAGGTATAACATAAATAACCTTAAGAAATAACTTTTCGGCTTTAATCGGAATCGGAATGTAAATAACAAAACCGAAAATATTCGGGCTATCGGGAAATTTCGATACATCTGCAATCGTTATCAAACTTTGTAAAGGTTTCTTTCTTCTAACCGGGCCAATAATCGTTATTTTCTTTTACTCGAAAATAAATTAAATAATCGTTATCGTTATAGGCCGAAAAATGGAAAAGTCCGTACCCATTAACAAAGTCCTGTTTAAGGGCTTCGGTTTTGAAATATACCGCCCGTTTTAGGGGTTCGCTAAATTTAAGGGTTTTCTGCTCGTAATTATTAAATTCTGGGCGCATTTGGCCATATTCGTAATATATTTCGTATTTTTACATATCCAAATAATATTCGCATCCTAATCTTATGGCTATCTTAAAAGCTAATTATCCGGGAAAATACTTGCAGGCTTTAGTTATTTAATTCTGGCAAATCGGGTAACGTTCGTACTTTAAGTTGCGGTTTGGTTTATAATAAATCGTCGCGATAGTATATTCCTACTGGAAAAAGGTAAAATTGATTTCCTTTTCTTCATTGCTTTTACTATTTGTTTTTTATTCGGCCTTTCGGGCCTTTTAAAAAAAAAAATCCCTTTTTTCCTAAAATTTCTTTTAGCTAGAAAACGATATTCGTTTTTATAACGGCCTTTCTTGCCATAATTAAAGCATTTAACATTCGACTTATTCTTTCTGGGTTTTCTTAAAGTAATCTTTGTTTCCTTTTAAGTTTTATCCTTATTTTCGCTTTCTTAAAACTTATTACTAAAGCTTCGATCGTCCCTTTTTCTATTAAACCCTTTCTTTTCCAGGTACCTGTTAAAGGTACGTTTATCGGCAATAATAACCTTATTAATATAATTCTGAACAGGCTTTATTTTAGGTACCTTATATATTTCGTCCTTAATTTATAACTTTAAGTTATCATAATAAAGGTAAAATAAGGCGCTTTTCGGTAAGTCAAAGGTTACTATAAAGCGATTAAATTCCGTAATATATTTAGCTGCTAATTTTGTTTATTAAAAAAGGTACAACTTTTTAATAGCAGCTTGCTACTTATTTAAGTTTTTAAACAAAGCTTATATTCGCTTTTTCAAATATTCGTAATTACTAAAAATATAATTAATAAAGTCGGATAATTCGTTAAAGTAATTTTCGAAATAATCCTTCATAATTAACTGGAACTATTAAAAAATCCGTCCTACAAACAACTGAAAAATGGCCAATACCTTTTAATAATCCTTTCTTAAGGAGTTTTCGAAAAACGTAAAGTAACATCTGGCTTAAACCAAAAATCCTTCCACATTTATAATACCATTGTAAGGTTTTAAGGAGGTTAGCTTATAACCTTTAACCTCCGGCATTCCATAATAAGTAAAAAGTAAAATAATGTTTTCGCGGCATTAATTCGCGCCAAATAAAAGCAATATCGAAAACCTTTGCTGTCGAGCGAATTTAACATTCTCCTTTTTTACCGCCTGGAATTTAGTTATCAAAATGCGCAGCTTGTTATTAGTCGTAAGTTCTTTTTCTTTACCTTTCGGGTTGTCGGATTCCTTTTTTTTCTTTTCTGGTTCGTTTTCCTAAACCTTAATAATTTCTTTTAGAGCCGGAGAAGGTTATTGCTAAAAAGAAGGTCCTCCTTAAGACCGAGTATTAACGGGGGCCATATTATCGATTCAAAAAAAACTTCTTTAATAAAAGATAAAATGTTTAATCCAGTTATTAATCGCTTGCTAATAAGGGCGATCGGGTATATCGTTTATCCTTTAAACGCCGTTTTATAATATCGTTTTTATTAGGTTCAAGAAAGCTTATACCCAACTAGGCTTTAAACTATTCGTCGGCTATTAATCAAAAAGCTATCAAAATATAACGAACCTATTATATAATTACCTGGAAACATAATTAATATCCGAAAAGGGTTCTTGATTTGCAGATAACAATAAGGCGAAAAATGATTCAATAGTTTGTGCATTAAAGAAATTTGCGAACTTTTCCTTTAATCGGAAAACGTTACTTTTAATTAAAAACTTAAATTGATAGTTAAAAAGCGAAACTAAGTAGGTACTATTTATAAGGAAATATAAAAGTTTTATATATCCTTTCCCTCCAGTATAACCTCCGTTTGGTCTCTGTAATATCTCTATGGTATTTCTGTGGTATTTCTGTAATGTCTTTGTAGTATCTCTATGGTGTCTCTATGAGCTCCGCAGAGACCATTCTTGGCACCGAAGTTTACCCGACCCGAGGTCATTCCCTCTTTTGGTCTCCCGTAGGCAGACGGGAGATCTCAATCCGTAACAAACGATTACTGGCTCGGTTAGGACGAAAAAACTCTTACGAAGCCTAATAACGACTGCAAATGCATCGAAATCCCCCGATAACCCAAATATCCTCGATCTTATTATTTGCACCCCAAATCGGATCAAAGCCGAAAGGTTATTACTTAAGGTTACTTATGTTATACCTTTATACTATGTTTAATACATAAACTTCTAAATATAAAAGCAAACCCTTTAAAAATCTTAACTTCGAATCGAAAACCTTTTTAAACATTAAAGGTAAAAATCATTAAGCCGAAATACCAAATTGGCTAACGAAAATGGTATACTTGCATAAACAATAAATGCACTAAATACGTAATCAAAAAAGCCCGCAAATAAAAACGCTTGCTGGCGAACAGAACCATTAAGTAAAAAAACGGCAAAAATCCTCGAAATTAAAATATCGAAAAGTTATACAAACCAAGACCTTATGCGAAGCAAAAAAAGAATGACGAAGCCAAATTAAAATTCCCGTTCAATACTAAAGCCAGATTTTCAAAGCCATAATCGACTTTAAGGCGGAAGATAACTTTATTTCGCCAGCGGTAGCCAAAAAACATTACATTCTTTAAAGGTACAAGCTAAAGTCTTACAAATTACGTATAGTCAATAAAAGTTTTTCCCAGTACAATAGTAAACATGTTCTTAAAGAAACCGAAAAACTTCCGGTATAGATTTAAAGATATTAAAAGCATCTTACGTTAGATATTACTGACATTTCAGTTTATAATGTTATTCTAAGAATGCTATAACTTAATTCCAGTAATCCAATAAACAACTGGAAAACTTGCTAGTTTTTCTAGGATTACGAATTAAATCTTTTCGAAAAAAGGTTTAAAAAGGTTTGTTATATAATTCGAAAAATTATGATATTAAACTTTGCTAATATAATACCTTAAAAGTATTAACTTTTCGAAAGACTTTTTAAGAATAAAAATACGAATTACGTTTATACGGATAATAGGATTATTGTATACTTATTAAAGAAAAGCATGTTACGGGTTGGGAGTACCGTGACAGCTCCAGTATATATGCAGCTGCAAGTACCAGAATAATTGCCACAATTGCGATCATTCTGCCAATCTTTTGCCCCTGGCGCAACGGTATGGTGCAGCCGTAACATAATGATCGCATGACGGTAGGTGACGCCTCAGTGCTGGGTTCGATCCCTAGATTAGCCGTTGCTTACAAGGTCTTCCCGGACGCATGCGGGGCAGTGCGGGGTAGACCTTGGGGGTTGGGCAGCTGCGCCGCAGTCGCGGCAGATGTCCTCGTGGCTTGGGGACCAAGCCACTGGAGGAGGGGCATAGTGTTACGGGTTGGGAGTACCGTGA